>CM021536.1:3337258-3354990 GCA_010994315.2 Pisaster ochraceus
GGGGGGTGTAGCGGCCGAAAATTGCGCGTATCGGCACGGGGAGAACCCTGAACTTGAACCACTTCACTTTGAATTGACGTGTATGCCTACATCAGTCAAATATTCCTGGACTAGCCTAAGTTGAAATGGTTCAAATTTTTGCTGGCAGTCTGTTGACTGACAGGGAATATAAATTTGACCCGGACATCCCATTGTGTAGCATGCACAGCCACGCACCTAACCTGCCATGCTTCATTTCACCTGTACAAAGAGGGATAGAACAATCACATCATGCTCGTAATTTACCTTTTTCCAGGGGTTTAGCGTAATCCCCCATTCCCAGACCTTTGACCCGTTGTATACACGCTAATGTGGCTTACAAGAATGGACAGGCTGCCACCATTGGTAAGCAATTGTATTAGGCTCAATGGGAGGTTAAGTCCAAGTGTTTCAAGATATCCGAGTATAAATTGGCTTTATATGGCTGAGTGAGGTTCTGCTATAATTCATGGTGAGTGTCTACTCAAGACAGGACAACATCAAATCCTACTGTGCTGATTGTAAGAACCTTTGTTGTCTTTTCTCAGTCAGTCAGGGTTTCATTGTGACAACGATGTTTTAAAGAGACAACGTCTACTCCAGAAGCTCCAAAAAATTCAAAGTAGTAATTTTATAAAGTAATACCGCGGGTGGGGTGGGCATAGAAACATTTTGGGAATACCAGCATAAAGTGGTTAATAGGCTTTATCTGTGACACAACTAATACATGGATGATTAACTAAACCTGTTTCTGCAAAACACAATTTTGCTCTGCTTAGCAAATTTATGTGCTTTACCTTTTAATTATTTTCAGGAAATAGGGCTACGGTCTGGCGAGGGTACCAAGTGATAAAGGAAGTCGGGTACACATTGTATGCAAATTCATGTTGCCCGATGGAAAAACATTGCAAAGATTACAATTGCCACAGTAGTTTGCAATCAGTTATTACTACGTCCCCTGCGTATGATTGGTGACTTTTATGGATTTTTTATTGGTAAGAGGGCTCGAACTTGGAGGAAAATTCCACAAGACCTCAGAGACCGTAGCTCAAAGTTTTTACGGGACCGCCAGCATTTTTTTTACGAGACCAGAGTCATTAAAAATGGGGGAAAAACACCTGAACAGTTTAAAACGTTAACATCAAGCACTAAGGGAAGATTAATCTCATTGTCTTTATAGGTGAAACTTTTATGCTTAGCAAGACTGCAAAGTGCAAGTCATTGAATCAGATTCAAAGTCAATATTTGAACAGTACAGTAGTTTTTGCTTTTTATTAAAGATATTACACAGTGTGGTATATCATTGTGAATCTGATACAAGTATACCATACCAGAAAGCCAGACTTGTCCATCCAAAGTTTATTTGCCCGACGCTAAAATTACTGGTCTCGGGCTTGCAGTCCAGTGTAAATTTTGAGCCACGACAAGTCTGGTTTTTTATCCCGAAGGGAGAGGCCTACTGTGCCATAAAAATAACAGGAAAAAAGACGCGAGTATTAAATAGGAATTTTTAAAAATAATAATAATTTAAATCGTCGGATGCAGGTACACAAATACATTTAAAATTGTCTGGGTCAAGACAAAAGTTTTTAGTTTTTTTTATTGTTATCCTTTCCTTTCTCTATGGTCAGACCCAATAAAACCTCTACTAGTACTACCAAGGTATAGATACATAGTCTTGGTAGAGTTGTAATAAAGGAACATTGAGGGTGCTTAAGCACTAGTCACAGCACCCTCAGTGTTTACTAATTCATTGTAACTGTCTGTGCACAAAACAGTGTGACGTGTACATAGATCTGAACGTTGGTTGTGTGTGTGTGCACATGCAAACACAACAATCTTATTCTTAAAACCAAGACTGTGGTAGCCCAATGAGGACATTGTGCTTCCATTGACATTGTTTCTCCAATTGTTGGCTTTAATATTTAAAATAATCAATTAAGAGCACAGAAAATGATTGTGAGTACATATTAATGCCTGATGTTGCATCCTTGACATATTGAGAATCGATCGCAGTTGAGTACTATTAAGCAATTTTCAAGCTACTTTGTTCGGTGTTTTTGTCATTTTGGGGCATTTTTTGTGGCTGGGTGTTAAAAAAATCAGAGAAAACTGTAGAATGTGGCGGAACTTACAATGATTTCCTGCTGGGCCCTAGTAAAGTACAACCGAATATGTCAACGAAAATGTTTAAAGGAGTATAGACACAGTCCAGTGCCCCAGTGAAATTCACAGCACATTCACAGCGAATGTAAAACAATTCGGTCATGGTAGCAAACTTAAAAGTCATTTTACCGGTTATATTCCAACCATCACTGTCTCACATGAATTCAAAACATAAACAAATGTCTACAAAATTTTAAAAATTAATATTGACATTCGATATTTGTAACAAAAAAACAAAAAGTTAAAAAAATACTTGAAAATTAGAACACTTCACGTTTCAAATTTGTTTTCTTTGCTATGTCCGATCAACCATCTGAGAATCTGAGAATCTAAGCGACAAATGGAAGTGACAGTAGGTCTATTAAGTGCCGATTATAATTTACATTAAACAAATTACAGCCATTTTTATAATGTAACAACGCACTCCACAATAAACACACAGAAAGAACCATATACGAATACGTCCGGAAACTGGACAGCCTCTTTAGTCGCTAACCTCTTGAACTTTAGCGGTTAGTTTTGGTCGACTAAGTGCTAAACAGTTGAGTAGCTTCTCCAGTTAATTGGCTACCTACCTGAAACTGTGAGTCTTTCAACTTTCTGACTGGACCCTCGACCATATCTCAGGGGTAGAATCTGCACAGGCTGTTTACTTGGGGAGCCCGGTTCGTCTTTTTGTTCCGATCAACACGCAGCCATATTGAATCCTAATTTCTTCTGCAGCGGTTTTATTTCCCCGAGAGTCAGCTGGTAAGCGAACGTCACTTTCAGTGACTTAGCGTGTGCGCAAAGGACCAGTTAAGACGCTTTACCTGTTTTTCACTTGGGGGCTGCGTATTGTTCCGCCGTGTTTTGTTTTTGGTTTTGTGGGCAGACTGTGTGTACTCAAACATGAACTTCACCATCGTGTCATGAAGTCCAAGAAAAATAATTTAGCTTAACGCAAGTTTTCGTCGAATTTTGCCCGTAATTTTTACAATTTGGCTCAAATTTTGGCTAAATCAGGTAATTGAGCATTCCAAGTTCGGATATTACCATAAAGTATACAAAAAAGGTTCAATGTTTTGCCTAATCACTGCAAAAAATAAAATAATACCATGTTAATAACTGATTTGGTAAATAGCACTGGAGATCCATAAAAAAAACATTGTTAGAAATGACCCCCTTTGAAGTAATATAGTTTTAGAGAAATAGGTAATTTACTAATTTTTCACCCACAAATTTGAACCTGAGAAAGACATGAAGCCTTTCTCGGGTATCTGAAAGCATACAATTCAATGCAAGGAACTGGGTTTTTGTCTTTTTTCATTATTTTCTTGCAACTTCGATGACAACTGACCCCCAAACATTCACAGTTTTTAAAAATATTTTATGCATAATGTTGGGATACAGCAAGTGATGAGAATACTGGCCTTTGACAATTACCAAAAGTAAACCTTGCCTTTAAATTCAATGGCTATTTTATTTTTTTTAATAGTTTCGGCGGAGAAAAGTTGAAAGCTTTCAGTAGTATTGCACAAAGAAAAAACACGCCAATTAGGGGCCTATAATGGTAAGTGGCAGTTAATTAAAAATTGAACCAAATTGCTGTCTGGGATCTTGACGACGTGAGTTAATTATCTCACCGTCCATTAGAGTAGGCGCGGTCCTAACCATGAATAAACAATTCTGCACGTCAGATGTAGTTTTAATTGTTATCAGTGGCATCCATAATGCAAAGGAGTGTATGTTTTTCGGTTTGAAACATCATCATCTGTGAAGATTCGTTCAGAAACAATCATTCTTTATAATAAAAAAAACATTCATTCGGCAAAAATTGGTCCTTTTTAATTTGTAACTTTAAAAATTATAATGATGTATTCGAGACCATGTTATTCTGATTTACTTTTTCCTAAAGTTGTAGCTACACTGTGCAAGCAAACTGGTTAGAATAACCAATCGTTCACCAAACGTAGTCAAGTCTACTTCGGGTGAGTTTCCGAATAGCATACGGGTTAGGCTCTGCAACAGCAAAACTGTATGCAAATTTTTGCACGTGTAATTTGCGGATGGTTAGATTTCTTGGCGGATTCTCAGTCATCTTTTGCGGCAAAGTTTGATCTATTTTGTATTTGTTTATAGTTCTCCCTTCTTTGATTTAATACATTAATAACATTTTTTGTTGAGGGAGACAAGGTGCACTAATGGTCCTTCCAATTTCAATACTGCAACTAGGTACCAAATGGGGGCGCCCTACATAAAGTTTACAGAGCGCTCGCTTGCTTCGAATTTTTGTACTTTTTCCATCTGAGCTTAGTTGAAAACTTGGTAGTGAATACTTGATGATCATCTCTACTTTATGTTTTATTTTCAAGTACTGAATCACAATCTACAATGAGGATTAGGAAAGAGAAGGTGCAAAAGTAAACACACTGACCTTGGAAAACTTTTAATCACACAAATCTTTAAATTTTCAAAAAGAATACATCAATTGATATTTAATTTAACTTTATTGATAAAAAAATAGCCTATCATTACCTTAAAACCCTGCGATCATCAGCAGAGGGAAACACTATTTTCATAGGTTATCCAGCGGGAATACAGGTTGTGCATTGGCCTAACTTATAGTTAAGTTGTCAACACGTACACTTTTTAAAGTTGGATTTAAACGAAACAAACAAAAATGCCTTTGACTGATGAAATGGGTGAGTTTTGATAAAATTGCACACAACATGTACAAGCTTTGGAGACAGAGCAAGCAAACGTGAATTGGCTGAGCATGAGATACGCAAGCGTGTGACACGGGACCAGCGGTGCCACGGGGGCCTGAGGGCATGTGCCCCCCCCCCCCCCAAACCCGGTGTCCCCAGCGAAAAAAATCAAGATACACGAAGTGCCCTAAAAATAAAAATTAAAACATGGCCCTTACCTCTCCCCTCCCTTAACAAAAATCCCCCAACCCCCGACCCACCCCACCCCAACTGAACAGAAATGCCACTGAAAAGGATCTGGGCCCGATTTCATACCGGTACTGCTTAAAAATGCTTACCAGAATAAGGTTACCAGCCAAAGTACCGTGCCATGTGTTATTATGTAACTGGTCCTGCTTATTTTTGCTTTTGAGCAAAGTTCTTCTGCATAAAGAAGCTCTGTGCAAAGGGGAACTGGGTAGAGGAGAAGCATGACGAATCCATGAAACGTCGATTCATTTTGAATAACGATTCAAGTACGAAGGGTGGAATGCCCTCTCAAAACGTGGCTCCCAGAAACATCTAATGCCGTGAAACAATTCCTTAAAGACCTCTCTAAATCGACGACTAACGAGTGAGAATACGAGTACAGTTACAGCTGAATTAATCAGGACTAAGTTGAGAGTAACACTCATCAGCCACGACGTGTCTTCGTCTTGATGGTGCAGAAGACCAGCGGGTGAAAAATGGTGTATGGTTTGGAGAAGTAGGGCTGGTAACCACACTACGAAGAAAAGTAATGATTTGACGAATGCCATTCGGACGAGGCTGGAGTTGAATTGATTGGTAGTCGTCGGCCGGCGAGGGTACCTCAGTAGTTCAGTCAACTGGTACTCACGGCATCTTGCCCTCGTTTGCAGATCGTCGAATTTCACTTGGTGCTGCTTATGGCGATTTTTCCGCTTCCGACCCGGGGCCATTGATTTTAGATTTAGATGCGATGCATTCTTTGATGAGGGCAGCCAATTCTCAGCGCGTTGGAGTGACGTGGTGGCCCCGCTCTCCGCGTCAACGCTGACGATTTTGTGCGGTGCCGAGGTGGCAGCCAGCGAGGGGTGTGGTCTTCGATCTGATGAGGGAAAATGCGGCAACATGAGAGAAACTCGAGTGGCGGCGCTGATGAGACTCAAACAAGGTCTGCTGTGACCATCCACGCTTACGCGAGCCCTGCGTCTAATGCCTCGAAATAAGGCTACGTACAGCCAAAAGGTAACAAGAAAAGCTACGGCAGTAGCACCAAGAAGCAAAAAGAGTCTCACATCTCCTAGCCATTGCGGCGATACGAGGCTGCAGCGGGAGTTGTCACCATTTTCTTCAAGAAGTTTGTACTCACCAGCCACAGGCAAGGCGCACGCTAGAATCATTGCACCCGCAGTAGACAGGAGTATAACAAACTTTGTCTTCCAATGGTTGACACTCCGCCGTCTGAACCCCCTGGGTACACGGGAGGCAGTGTGTCGGTCCATGGCTATCAAAGTCAGAAGAAACAAGGACTCGTAGATTGAGAAATAAAGAGACGCATCTGAGATCCGGCAGCGCATTATGGCAGCATCATTTTGGATGCCCGGCTCGACAGCAATAAAGATGTACATGATGACCATGCGGCAAACACAGACGAGAAGGTCGGACAGCGCCAGCCCGATGATCAAGGCGTGCACCGGAAGATGGGGATGACGTCTGGAGAAAACCTTGATGACAAAATAGTTTCCTGGGACGCCGATTGCGAAAATCAGCCCGTTTAAGAATGGCAGGAGCCAGGCTACAATCATTTTTTCAAAGTTAATGAGTTCAGAATTTTTAGATGATCCGATGACAATGGTGATGGTGTCTAAAACAAGAGCAACGCAGAATAATAATTATATCAAGGTAATACATGACAGAAAAGCAGCATGCAAGACATGAAAATGGAGGCAAGTTTTATTTGAATATGCTAATCCTGAACAGGCAATTTTGAGTGAAATTCTTCCATCAAAGAAAAAGGAGTTAAATGGCCCATTAATAAGGACAGAGTAAATTGAAATCGTAAAAACAGAACAATAGTGGCATTACCTAAACTTGATCCATTGTATTCACGTTCACTAGCAGACCACGCAATCTCAGCCTCATAATAAATTAATTCGATAAAAATACAATTTGAAATCTGTTGTGAGCAGTGGACTGAAAATGATACAAAACTTACAGATGCTTTTCCCTGTATATGTCATTAGATCCTGCCCCCCCCCCCTCCCCCCAAATGTCTTACCTGATGTTCTTGGATAGGGACACACTTTAAATCTTGGCCCAAAGATGGAAGAAAATGCATCACAGCAGCCTTACCCAGGGTATGGGTAAACATCACATCAATAATATTGAATGCCGAACTAGTAGGTGCAGCGCATACTGCTGTTACAAGCTGCGTTCCTTTGTGTCTCACGACGCCTACGTAACGGTGACGTTAACTGTTTTGTCTCAAGGCTACACGGGATGACTCTGCAGTTCGCCACAATATAACAGCAGTTTCATCTTAAAAGAGATGGTTTAAAGAGATGGTTCGTGTGAACGCATTATTTTATTCCTTCATACCTGAAGCCTTTCTCAGATTCAATTGTGTGTGTGTGTGTGTGTGTGAAAAATTACATTTTTCTCTAAAACTACACTGCCTTAAAGGGGGTCGTTTCTAACAATGTTATATAGTATCAATTTACCAAGTACAAGTTTTTCTGGGCATACATTTTTTGAGTAATAACCCAAAGAACACCCTGTCTCTAAGCACTGCAAGAACGACTCAAAACTCATTTATTTTCGTTGTCCTATAATGATATGCAACGGATGCAATGTTTGAGCACCCCCCCCCCCCCGTGCAGTTCGGGGTAATATTACAATAAAAAGAGGGGAAACAGAAACAGGTTATTTATTTATTTATTTATTGTTTGTTGGGATGTTTGTTTGTTTGTTGGGTGTTGGGGTGTTGGGGTGTTTGTTTGTTTGTTTGTTGGGGTGTTGGGGTGTTGGGGTGTTGGGGTGTTTGTTGGGGTGTTTGTCTGTTGGGGTGTTGGGGTGTTTGTTTGTTTGTTGGGGTGTTGGGGTGTTTGTTTGTTTGTTTGTTTGTTTGTTGGGGTGTTTGTTTGTTTGTTTTTTGCTTGCTTGATCGCTTGATCGCTTGCTCGTTTGTTTGTTTATTTATCTATTCATTTATTGTTTTTAATTAAAATTGTTTGTTATATTTTTTATATTAAGTTTTTAATTTATGTATTTATTTATTATTATTATTATTGTTGTTATTATTGTGTTGTTGTTTTGGGGTGATTTTTTTTTTGGGGGGGGGGTTGAGGCGGGGAGTGGTCGTGTCGGATGCCGGAAATGTTGTGTGTGCACACATCTTCATTCTAACTAGCATCTTGGTTTTCGGTGATTTTTTTTTACACCATTTCAAGGCAATGTACAGGCTCATATTGATGTTATAATATTATTCAAATTCATGACTGAACACTGTTCGTTATCTAATATTGGCGAAATTACATGCATCTGATTGCAGGCTTCACTGCGATATTTTCGGTGCGTTTCGCAGACGTACAAGTGCAAATACATTTTGCAGAGAGCCATTGTGACTCGAGTTGTTTTCATTTTATTGAACCATATTTGATCTAAAAAGGCTACTCTCTATTGCAATAAAATTCCTTATTTTGTCCCTGTAGGCCTATTGAAAAAAATAATAAATTTTTAATGAAATACACATGTAGTTAACGAAAGTTCCTTTAACATTTTTATCCATTTTCCTATATTTTAAAGCTCTTTTTCACTACAGCACTCCAATTGGCTAAAACATGGTAAAGGACCCACTCAGATTACAATGTTTTGCGAGAAATTTAACGTACAACGGTTTTTGTTAACGACCATTATTTAAAATGCTAGGTCCGATCTGACCAGAAAAGTATATTTGACCTTTGAAATAGCTATTTTCATAGATTCGAGAAAGTTATAAGCTTGACTTAAGTAATAGTAGCACGATAATTGTTTTAAAATCAGCCAATGGTAAGTGGTAGTTAATAACAACCTTATAACATGAACTGATGTAAGGAACCCGACATTAATTGCACCTATCACCCACGTACAAAACATTTTGCATGTTATTATGGATATTCGAATGCTTTTTGTATATTTTTCGTCTTGAGAAAAAGCATCATCTGTCAAAATTCGTTAAGAGAAAAAAACACTTTCGGCAAAAAACCGGGTCTTGGAACGTCGAGTATAGTACGGTTGCATTCTTAAACGCATTTCTCGATGGTATCGATACAAACGGGCCAATAAAATGGAACATTACTAACAAAATGTTACGAACCTTTTGGGCACGAAACGACCTGGGTAAGAAACGACCGACATTCCAGCTACTGATGTACCTTTTCTCGACAAAGTGGTAAGCAACATCACTGCCATTTCGGACAATTTCAGGGGGGAAATACACGTGACTTTTAACACTAAACAACAATATTTCTTTAACTATTATCTTTTTATTTCTATGACTAATATCAATAGTGCATACTCGGTAACACCTAGATAAAAATGCCCTGCATAGCTCATTGTTGTTTCCAACAGAGTATAAACCTGACAAAATATTTCGCACAAGTGCCAACTATTCAAATTATACAAATATTTCATTCTCATAAAATATTGAGATTTGCGTATTTAACACAATGGCTATACATCTTTGGCTCTATACAAATAGTTCACCCTTTAATAACCAGAATATATATCTGACAAAATATTTCGCACAAGTGCCAAATAATCAATTTGTACAAATATTTCATTCGTACAAAATATAAGTTTTCCGTTGAGATTTGCGTATTTGACACAAGGGCTACATCACCACTCTATACAAATAGTTCACCCTTTAAAAAAAATAATTATTCTTTCCGCTGAGTTTTTCCAAGAGTAACACCATATATATTAAGAAGTATACCATCTGTTTAAAAATGCATTTTTTAAAAATATACTTCTACACTACAAAAATATACCACGCCACAAAAATAGTTATAATAGTACGATATCACTTATTTTGATTCAATTGAACAATTCTGAAAGCACTTTGGAATTTCTTGATGAGGTATAACAATTCACTCGAACAGCATCCAAATTCGCGGCAGCTTTTTGCAGTAATCTCTATAGATGCGCCTATTACTCTGCCAAGTTGATTGTCGCACGGCCAAAATTATTGCCTAATTAAGTTCATTTTAATAAAATGCTTAAAATTCGCGTGCCTCAAAATTAAATGGAATGACGGTTTCAACTCCAGAGGCAGAATCGCTTTGATACGAGTGCATGGAAGTGAAATGGGCTCTTTTGTTTGTTTGCCGAAAATGACATAAAAAAAACATATTCAATGCTTATAATGCATATACTGAGTGAAACTAATTTTCCCACTACAGTCCGAGTCTTCCACTTCATTGCACCTTTGCTATGGAACGACTTACCGCTTCATAGTCGCCAAGCTGACTCTCTTCTGATTTTCTTTATTTTTGTAACAATTGCTTTACAAGTGGTGTTTGAAGCTTTACTAATGGTGTGAAAAATAAGAAATAACTATAATTGGAAAAACGTACGGCCACAACGTGTACCCGCAAGTTTACTATTTATAGTTATTTCTTATTTGCTTCATATATTTAGTTTCATTGTTTTACGTTAGGCCTATGTGTTGTGCATATATAGAGGCCCCTGCAATTAGCTTGGGAAATGCAAAATTCATTCAAATTATAATATTTCAGCGGTAAAAAAAAATAAATAAAAAAATAAAAAATAATAATTCTGTACTTCTTGAGTAGTAATGTGAATTTAACAACGAAAAGTGGTCAACAACAACAGTTTGTTGCCTTAAAAAAGGAAAAGACAAAATGCTTATTTTTATTCCCAAGGAGTCAGACGTTACTCAGTGGAGAAATATTAACGCCTACCCCCTTTGGATGATTAAACAGAGATCCTTCATCACTCTAAAGCAAAATCCAATACCACAACTGGCAACTCATAACTGTTGGACTCTGGTTCTGGCGGTATCCCAGGTCCAATGTAAAAGTATGAACAGTTTATAACTGGTGCAGTCCTCAGGTAAAACAGAATCAAACAAAACCTGTAGTTGGATTTCGAAGGTTTGGGGCTGTTAGTGGTTAATTGAGTTTGTTTCACACTAATAATTAACCCTAACATTTACCCACGTCTGTTTCATACTTACATTTTCCTGGAGTAAGAGAGGGGGGAAAGGAAAAAACCTCCCCTCAACCCCCATGTTATCTTGCCTAATGCTATACTCGCCCTTTGGGCAGAGGTAGCCATTTCTTGGGATAAAATGCAATCAAATCATTTCAATAATAATGACATTCTGCCAGTGAGAAAACAGATTTGGGCCAATACCGAGAGCCAGCCACATTACTTTAACGTTATAAAGTCATTCTTCAAGGCAAACTACAACAAGACAACAACAAGAAAACATTACAAACTCTTAATAATTCTTTAAAACACTGCACCCCAAACCTAGCCTCAACTATTATCAATTATTTAAACAAAAGAAACTCATCCGGACACAGCTGCAGGGACTTCTTGCTAAGACACAAAGTGGAATGAAGTAACAAGTAGTATTTACATATTAAAAAGCTTTAAAAAAAAAACCCATAAACTTACACCACTGACTATTACTCTGCACAATATTCCAACCCCCACATTCTGTTGATATTTTTAAACACAGGTAAAAATACAGAAACAGTTGATATTATTAAACACAGGTAAAATACAGTGAAAATGAACTCCTTGCTGCACAACCTGATTTTAAGGATGTCGTCATGATCAAAGCAGGCCTGTGGCTGTACACTGAATGATGAACTCTCACGCAGTTTCAGCATGCGCACTCTCTCTGCCTCATAATCTGTAGAGGGCACACGCGTAGTAACTGGATGAGAGTTCCTAATTCTTTGTACATCAGTCACAGGC
Source organism: Pisaster ochraceus (assembly GCA_010994315.2). Taxonomy (NCBI): domain Eukaryota; kingdom Metazoa; phylum Echinodermata; class Asteroidea; order Forcipulatida; family Asteriidae; genus Pisaster; species Pisaster ochraceus. The sequence continues at coordinate 3,349,123 of CM021536.1, forward strand.
CCGCTTTGATCATGACGACAGTGCCTCTTTAATCTTCAATTACATAATGTGATGTGATGTTTCTTTATTATTGAACAAATAAATTTAAATACATCTCTTTTTTTTTTAGCTTTCGGGAAAAACTCTGCTGGTGTCGAACGAGCGTCATAACATAATGAATTTACCAACATTTGATTTTTTGTTTTTTCAAAGGCATTTTTGATAAATATTCTCACAAATATATTACAAATCTTTATCATATTGAAAACGTCTTTGTCTCTATTCCCTGTCAAATCAATTGAACCAATCAGAGACTCAATGACAAAAATAGTCTGCTTTCTTTAAGGTGTGATCAGAATCACTTTTAGTAACTGCTGCTGTAGACAGCAAACATGTCCAAAAAAGGTGGGAAAAAAATGGCAGCAGTACAACATTCAGGACCTAATTACCATAAGTCCTCCAAGCACAGAAAACTTCTAAGCACAGAGAAAGCTTGCTTAGTAGAAATAGGTTACCAGGCAAAATGTCATAAAGTTTACACTGTTTCGACTGGTACCCTACAAATTTCGTTGCTAAGCAAACAAAATCTCTAAGCAGTATTTTCTGCTGAACGGGATATAAGATTTGACCTTGGAGACCATCAAGCCAGGGACCAAACACCATTGAGAAGGCTTGGTTTGCGATAAAAACAAGTAAACAAAATAAAAACAAGTTCTTTAAATATTAAACCCATGAAAAACTAGAGTAATCTTAATGATGAATGCACAAGAAGTATTTACGATTTAGTACTCAAACTTTTTATGCTCATCATTTTTTTGTGCGTACAGAAACAAGAGGGAGGTCACAAAACAGTTTCAGTTAGAAAAGTCTTACCAATGTCAAATTTTCAAGTAAACAAAATAAACACAAATTCTTTAAACATTAAACCCATGAAAAACTGGAGTAATCTTAATGATGAATGCACAAGACGTATTTACGATTAAGTACTCAAACTTTTTTTGCTCATCATTTTTTGTGCGTACAGAAACAAAAAGGAGGTCAGAGAACAGTTTTAGTTAGAAAAGTCTTCTTAGCAATGTCAAATTTTCACACACCCTGAGTGGTTTTGAATAAATAGCTGTCTCATACATGGCCATGCTACAGTGATATTTTCAACTTGAGTGCTTGATACCAAAGAGTGACCTACCCTCCTCTAAATGGTTCAGTAGAAACGTGCTTGAGTCTTAAGATGTGGACATTGAAGACGTCTTGTGCTGGTGCAGACATTTAGTGTTGAATCAGATACAACAAGTTTACACTCTTGGGTCGGTCTGTTTGCTCTTGTTTTGGGTTGCCTTGTCAGCTCAGACGCCTAGAGGAGTTTGATCACAGCAAACATGGCCAGGAGGAGGAGTGAAGATGTCTGGAGTCCAGCTGCTGAGCTGACGTTGATTTTCCATCCCAAGAAACGATGAGTGTAGCACTGTAATATATCGAGAAGGAGACATTCCCACCAATCAGATTTCATGCATACAGCCCTGGGCTCGATTTGACGGAGAGCTATGATTGATCTTAAGATCCCCAAGCAAAGTGTGATGTCACAATACAAATCACTCTGGTGATATTGGTAACTCATTTTAACATGAATGCGTTGTGGAATCGAGACCCAGGGGACGATTTTACAAAGAGCCAAGATCCACCTTAAGATTTTCATCAATCTTAAATGCCGAGCTCTGGGGATACTGGCAACTCATCTTAAGATAAATCTTCAGTGCTTTGTGAAAACCGAGCCCAGCCCATTAAAAACTCTTCTGGTCTCACCTCCCCCCTCCCCACCCCCCCCATAAAGAACAAATTCTGTAAAGGATGTTATAGCTAGAAGGTGACAGTCCGTCAGAATAATTAGTGCCTTGGAATTAAAAACACACAATGGTACGTATGTCGAACTAAATTGCTTTACAATGGTTCAGCATTCTGACACTGCATCAAACATTTCTATTGAGAAACCCATTTTTTCTCGGCCTTCTCGATTCCCAAAACCCAGACTAATTCCCTCCCATCTCCTCCCATCCCCCAACCCTCCCCCAGTCCCATCCAATCTACAGACTTACCTGATAGTATACCAGGTCAGGTGTATTCTCGTCTGGTTTCCATGTCATCTTCGGTCCGTTAGTGCCACCTCCTACACACTTGCGCTCAAGCGTTGCCTTATACCCAGCAAAGTCATTGAATTCATCCGGGTTGGAGCCCGATTGGGCAACTTCCCATCTGCATAGAGGTCCGTCTGACAGAAATAAATCAAAACAAAAACAGGAAAAATGACGATCAGAAAAATTAAAAACCAGATTTGACATTTCCAAATATTCATCCCTAGAAATTGTCGCCATCAATTCTTAAGAGGTCAGTTTAACTTGAAGTGTGCAAACTTGTAGAGGTCCACACTACAGTCTCTCGTTTTAAAAAAGGCATTCTAAAAAAGTTCTGCTTCCACTGGTATACAAATATAGGATGCATATGAGAGCATTGTCGCAGAGCATAATCACAAGGTGAAATTTCATTGAGACGAAGTCGACTGAAATGAAAACATCTGAATTTCACAGAGTATTGGGACATCACACTGCTTAGCCATTACAATCAAATCACATTAGATCAATCTTTTAGCTCTTTTGTGAAACCGAGCCGAGGTATATGGTGAGATGTGCAACACCCTCTTGTGGCAGAATAACTGGATCGTGCAGAAATACTGGACCTATGCCGCTCCGTGCCACTGCCATGAATCAAACCCATAAAGATGATAACCCCAAAACGGTTTGAAATCAAGACTTACCTGTTGGCCCGGCGAAGATTGTCCTTTTCTGTTATCAGGGAAGAAAGGGGGGGGAAAGGTGTCAGTTTGGTCATAAAACAAGCAGTATCATAATGTGGGTGCTGCAAAAAACATTTGCATTGAAAGGTAAAAAAAAAACAAGATTGGGCGCCTACACATGAGTATTTAAGCCCTTAATACCCATTGCTTTCTGTGTCCTGTGGAAATTCTCATAGCTGGCAAAAGTTGCATCTTGCAATCAGGGAGATTTTGTACAAAAATCAGGGAGATATTTGCGAAATACATCCACCATCGTTTGGAAAAAGGCTCCACAATCAGGGAGATTTGCTAGTTTGTTCATCAGAAACACGGAAAGATTGGTTTCAGGGACTGTCTGCAGAATCGGGAGAGTCTGCAGCTCTACCATCTGCATTTAAGGTTATAGGATAAGCTGTTAAAAATATGCACATTGCTCTGCCTTTCAAGCCACAAACTTACCGCTTTCTCAGCGTCTGATAGTTGAATGTGACCTCCTTCGGGGTCGGTGGTGATGTAGAACGGGTGATACTCTGCGGATTTCTCAGGCTCGTCACCGCCGTACACCGTGAAGGTGTAGGTGACACCCCTCTTCACATTGATTTCAGGGATCAGAAGGCCGTTGACATACCATGCAATACCCCATCCGACAACACCTTCAGTAAGACGAATTATGAATAACATTGTGTCAAAAACTCGCTTTTGAAAGGAACCACAAAGAAAAAAATAAATCGTCTCCAGAAACCGCAGAATAAAGCAGCCAGACTCATCTTTAAGACAGGTCGTCATGACAACATTTCATCATTACTTCAGAAACTGCACTGGCTGCCTATCACAAACAGAACTGATTTCAAACTTTGTCTACGTGTGCTCAAATCCCTTGCTCACCAGTCACCATCACACATATCTGACATTCTACATCCATTTGTCCCACCGCGTTCCCTACGCTCTTCCTCAGAGAACCTCTTGGCCGAACATCGCACCGTCTCTAGAGCTGGTTCACGTGCATTTTCTGCTGCTGCTCCAAATGCACCTTCGCCATGCAACTACACTTGGACAATTCAAGAAACTACTGGAGACTCATTTATACCGAAATACTTGACTGTTATATTGCAAATGCTGGCGATCTCCCTATTGTTAATAACATCAAGATACATTTGTTGCAAGGAGCCTTGTTTTAGTGTGAGATAGAAGGACAAAAAAAAACCCTGATCATTGTGAGTTAAGATTTTGGGTCGTCATTATAAACTCACCTGTGATTCCTGTGTAGCCACGTTGCCCGCCAGACTGGCCAATCTCAACGACGAAAGAGGTCTGGTCCTTGATCTTCAAGGCCTTCCATGGCTGCAGTGTGGGCCCCTTATCTCCAAGCGGTAACATAGGACACGTTGAAGGAGTACTGATACCAAAGTTAATCTTAGGATCATCTACACAAAGAAGGCACAAATCAAGAGGTAAATAGTACATTTTTTTAAGGAGCTGTTAATGGCTGGCTTTGATGTTTTGGTATTTTTGAATCTGAGAAGCGTTACTGTCAGAAACGTTTCTTAGATGGTGTATTCTATTTAGGGATTATTCTTCCTGCGTGGAAATATTCACTCTGGATTTTCAGCAATATCTCAAAAACATAACCACCTTTTGAAAGGATTTTTTTTTCTCACAGGATTAGGATTATATAGGATTAAAACAATCGAATGCATCCAAAAACCAAAGGTATCTAATCATTTCTTACCCCGCCAGTGCGCAATATTATTTTTATTTTATTTTACTGGAACAACCGAATCATGAAAAAAAAATATATAAAAAGATTATTGTCAATGCAATCATAACCTGACTAAACAAAGTAAAGACAACAAACATTCTAATAAGAAGCTGCCGCAATTTTTTGTTTTCTTTGAGAAATTATGGAATGCCTTCTTCGTGAATAGGCCAAACCTTGGCTGTGAGCCAAGGCCGAAAATCCGCCCGTGGTATGCTGGAATCTTGAACTTGCCTCTAATATCCCGAATACAATGAAAACCAATAGTGGCGGCCTATCAATCTCTCGTCCTCTTTGTTTGTACAACAAAAGGGCGGAGGTCTGGATTTAGAGAATGCACAATAAACCCCAGGAAAAAGGGAAATTTGTAGCCTGAATTCCAGTACCCTTTGTCTCTTTTTGAAAGCATATGGTGGGGAAAACCCTGTTTTAGTCCAAGGAATAAGTGCCTTGGCTTAATTCCCACAGACGTTGCCACCTGGCTTAATTCCACTCCACGAGACTGGAGTGAAGTGCTTAGGCTTCCGACGGGGATTGCAACCTAAGCTCCTAGTTATATCCCGCAGAAATGTTAAGGGAACCCCCTGTTTCATTCCTACGAATAAAGTGTCTTGGCTTCCAACAGGACTTGCCATCTGGCTTCAATCCAAGAAACTGGAGTAAAGTGCCTTGGCTACCACCAGGGACTGAAGTTTATATCCCAAGAGATTGTGACAGTCAACCCAGTTGGAATGGCCAGTCTCCATGGTGCCAATTCCTCGATCAAGAAGAAACTATTTCAGGCGAATGAGTGGCCCCCACAAAAATAAAAAAACAATCCTTTTATTTGTACAGTAATTCAACTGCATCTACCTGCTGGGGCGTAGATATGTTTAGCAGTTAGTCCGTCGGGGTTGATGGGTCCGATAGCCCAGGAGATGAAAACCTCACGATCAGTGGGTATCACCTGATCAATGCTGTCACCTGGAAAAACGAGCAAACAGATTACTTCAGAAGTCAGAAACAGTTAAGACAAGTTTACCCTGAAGACTCTACTGGTTATACAAATCACACTAATGCCAATTACATTAATACAAACTAAACTAGAGCCAATCACACTAGTGCCAATCACACTAGAGCCAATCACACTAGAGCCAATCACACTAGAGCCAATTACACTAGTGCCAATTACATTAATACAAGCTAAACTAGTGCCAATTACACAAGTGCCAATCACACTTGTGCCAATCACACTAGAGCCAATCACACTAGAGCAAATCACACTAGAGCCAATCACACTAGAGCCAATCACACTAGAGCCAATCACACT
>CM021536.1:3405150-3415903 GCA_010994315.2 Pisaster ochraceus
TTGGGGGGGGGGGGGTAAAACAAAAACCCAGAGAAATCACATCCCTGATATCACAAAATGATGCTAAGATTTTCAAAGGTGGAGTAAGTGAAGGAGTACAACTTTCTAACCTTTGTATTATAACACATTTTCGCTGGACTAATTAAGACACATTCAACAAAACCAATTACCATTAACAACTCCAAACATAACACACCCAGATGTAATGAAGCTTGGAAAGCTCCCCAAAAATAAAACCTTTCTTAAAAATCGTGGGTTCTTGTCTCACCTGGCGCTTCTGTTGTTGGCTTGGGCGTGGCATCCATGGGTGCCGCCTCCCCTGGTTGGGTGGTATCTTCCTGCCGTTGTCTCTGTTCTTCCATGGATATGCGCAGGGCCTGTATTGTGTCAACAATTCAAAACAACACTTCATTTCTGATCCAAGTACTGGTCACAATTGAAAGTAAACCGGCCATTTCTTTCATTTACTACCATGCAAATAGACCTTATGCACCTGAAGTCATTTGAGAAGGGCGCCCACGACTAGAGGTCAAAAGATGGTTTAGTTATCCATTGGCCAACCTGTGTGCTGCCTCTTCAAATCTGTACAATTCTATTTTGTTCATCATCTGTTTACACCTCTGATAGATGATATCAACACATATTATAAGGTCTATTCAAAACCTATTTTTATTTCAAATAAAATTACCATGGCCAGTTCTGGATCTGTAGATGGGTCGAAACCAAATTCGAAGTCGCCACCAGTGCCTGGTAGTCCGGGGACTGCACCGGTTCCATCCTCCCCAACGATGATGGGCGAGTTCATGAGGGCTTCAGAAAGGAGGGTCCCGGGGGGAGTTGTGACGAGATGGGACCTGTGATATAAATCAAAGGGTTGGGTTAACAACTTTATTTTTCTTATTGAAAAGTTCATTCAAATGTACTTATGGTTTATTTAACCATTCCCCTTCCAAAAAAAAATCTTGAATAAATCCTTCTTTTTTTTTTTTAAATCAGCAAGCCAAATTTGTAATTTTTACTCGACAGTTTTACAATATGTTTCTAAAAAAGAACATTGTGAACGACTTCACTTCTTCAACTTCTTGTACCATCCCTTCCTTTAAGATAGAATTGTATGAAAAAGAAAAACCTGAAAATTTAATGAAAATTGCCTCTTTGTGTGGAAATGAAGCTCCCTGAATGTACAGCATGTTACATTTTAGAGGTTTACAGACTTTCCCCCCCCCAAAAAAACACGAAAAGCTGAAGGAGCAGGAGCAGGAGATCAGTGAAGAAGCAGGAGATCAGTGAAAGGTCAGGAAAAATCCAGACCGGTCACATGCTTTTAAGAAAAATTATCCACAAAGGAGGGAAACAACACCCACTTACCCTGTGCCATCACTTCCGTTGATAGTGTCTATAAATGCGGTCAGTTTTTCTGTGTTAACCTTCTGTAGACGAAAGAAATTGTCAAAAATACAGACAACATGAGTCCCTTGGACCGACTGATGATGATGTCATATGCTATTTCATTCTTGGTATAAAGTGTGTAAAGCCAGGTGACGGCCATGTTTTCAGCTCGATGAAGGACTGTGTGATGCAGGGCTCGAATTCAGGGGAAATACCCACAAGACTGAAGGGCTTGTAGCTCAAAATTCTTACTGGACCAGAGTCAAAATGAGTTGAACAAGCACTAAGAGCAAAATCTATCTCATTTTTCTTACATGCAGTATTTCGATACTTAAGAGAATTGAAAGATGTTTATCAGACTCATAGTCAACAGTTTTTCACAAAAATATTAGACAAAGAGATTATATTAAAACTATTGTTATAAGTCTATTATTATTCAATTGAAAAACACTAGACCGCTGGACTTGTCTGGTTATGATTTTACTGGCCTGATGCTAAAATCACTGGCCTCGGGCCTGTGGCCCAGTGTTATTATCGATTCCTGTGATGCCACCATTAAGGAGAAACAGGTGGCAGCCAGCTAGCATATGGGGCATTGTTTGGACCTACTGGGTGAAGGCTTGTTGTTTCATGTATACAAAGTGGGTCACACAAAGTGTTGAAACTAGTCTTAGAACATTATTACCCCATACTTCAACTTTGTTCAGTAGAATTCTGGAACAAAAGATTCGTGCAAACCTAAAAGCTGGGACAAACAATTCTGACGGATCCACAAGTCAGACTTATTAGAATGAATATCTACTCACATCTTCACCGAAGTTTACGAGGTCCACATTGACTTTTTCTTTCTTCAGTTTTTTCGCTAATTTGATTAACTACAAAGGAAAAAAAAACACATTAAGTTATAAACAGTTAACAGAGCGTTGGGGCTTATTTGTTTTTCGTTGAGTTAACGATGCACATTGTTCTTGCTATAATTTGTTTTCCTTTACAAAACCCTGTTCTTAATCCAACCCAATGAGTGTACCTGTAGATTTTTTACTCCTGTAGGACCTGAAAAACACCAAGTACACAGTATTTATTTGTGGGTTTTGGGTTGAACAAAGAAACTGACTAGAGCGAGACTAGAACCTGTGACCTCTGGATTAGCACGCCGGTGCTCTACCAACTGAGCTATCTAGCCCTGTGATGGCTGTCTTCCTATTTTGTCAATATCTTTGTTCGGGATGCCAGTCAGAAGCCATTCAACCTGTAACTGCCGTATTGTCAGGGATAACACCCAAGTTTATGATACATGTACAACAGAGGGATCACCTTAAGGAGATGCAACAAATATTTTTCTTTTGTTTTAGTACTTTTTTTGTCAGACTCACCTCCTTGTCATCGTTTAATATTGGACTTCCTACAAATGCGATGATTCTCATGCGGTGATTCTTGCCCATTCTGTGCTTCAACGCCAACTATGAAAACAATATTGGAAATATCACATTAACATTCCTCCTGTTAGCAGCGTGTTTCTCAAAACAACCAACCCATAACTCATTACACTAAGGACACATGCTGATGTATGAAGGTAGTAGAGCACAAGGTGCTTCAACGAGAGTGGTAAACTTGAGAAGCCACCAGTTGTGCTTGATGCAAGGAAATGAGGGCCACTATTGGAAATGATACGGATCTCATTCTCGGTCAATTTCTGCAGTGTTAATCTGTGGCACTGAGCGATCACACATACAAACACAATGACAGTGTGGCATGAATTAATTCAACGTTGGTGTGCATTGCACATGGGAGATTTTGGGGCGTCTTCATGATCTTGGAGTATGCACCTGCAGGAGGGTCGGTAACAATGACAATGATAGCCAGTGGGGTGCATAGGGGTGGGAGCCCTCCCACTCAGAAACTCCCTCCCCCCTAAAAAAATAAACTAAATTACATTAAATAGCCCCCACCCCAAATGAAGTCTCTGCCCCCACTTGCCCCCCCCTTGCCCCCCCTTCCCCCAAAATGAAAGTGTCTAGTTATGCCACTGATGGTATTACCAATGTATGTACAGCACTGGCAGCATCCTGCTCAGTGCTAAGGTCTTATTAGAAATTTCCCTTTGTAGTTATCAAATGGGCCTTAAACCTAGAATGGATTATCAGAAAACAATAAATAACACCCACAGTTAAATTGTACCACACTATACCACCGGTAAACTCAACTTACCAAGGGATTTAAAATATGTTAAAACCAATTAGATTAAATTCACACTAACTGTGATAACGACCTTACTGTACTGAATAAACCACAGACTGATTCTGACTATGGTCTTACTGCGATATATATAAACGTTCCAGTTTTAAAACAGCACAAAAACTTTGATTAGCAGAATTAGGTTACCAGCCAACACTCCATCTGTCCATAAAGTTTACATTGTTAGCACTGGTACCCCGCTCATTTCTTGCAGAGTAAAGAAATTTGCTAAGCAGAACTTTCTGCTTAACAGCTTTATGAAATTGGGCCCTATTAGTACACGCTTGGATTTTTTTTTTTGCTTATTTGATTAATCTTACATGAGCAACACGAATCCCTGTGATGAAACTTAAGTCACCCTTGGGCTGAGCCTGGTGTAGACTTGCTAGAATACGTCCAACATCGGAAGATAGCGTAACCAATACCTTCACACTGAAAGAGGGAAAAACCGAGAAGGACATTTTTTTTTAAATTGAGTTTTATAGAAAGCCACGCTATCTGGAAAAACAAACAAAGGCCAAGGCTCAATTTCACAAGGCACTAAGATTCATCTTTAAGATGAGTTGTCATTATCACCATAGTGATTTGTATTGTGACATCACACTTTACTTAGCAATTAAGATTGATCGGCAGTAATTAAGATCAATCTTAGCTCTTTGTGAAATTGAGCCTTGGCCTTTGTTTGTTTTTCCAAAGAGAACACAGAGACAATTTCCTCAGTTGCACTGGTCTAACATGCAGCCTCAGTTTGTGCCTTGTGAAGAGGTTCCCATATCTATGGGTATTTCATTTATGAAGCAAATGTCATTTTCTCTGGAAGACCAGCTTCCTCCCTTCAAAAATTAAATTGCGTATCTGTTTTAGGCTGAAATACAAGAACAGTTTAAAAATGAGCTTAAAAATCAGCTGTACCACCATAATCAGAGTCCAACAGTTTGGGGTGTTGAGTAACTGAATGGTGTTGGATTTTGTTAAGAGTAAGGATGAATCCTAGTAAAAACAAGACAGCTAGGGTTAACACTGAGATAAACTTACTTGGCAAGAGTTATAAGCCCAACAGTGTTTTCCACATTAGAGCGTGTCTTAGAAAGACAGATGAGGTTAACAGCATCTTGCTGGGCCTGGATGCGCGTTGGAATAAAATCTCCATTTCTCATGTATTCACTTGTATCCACACTGAAAGAAGAATAAGGTTTACGAATAAAACTTTAAGTTTAAAAGGACAATAATTTATTAAGTTATATTTTAAGTGTACCTACCAATTTCTCAAGACTTACATTTACAATTACATGTATTAAAAAAAGCGATTATCATAAAAAGGGAAATTAAGTCCATTAACAAATTAAGTCCTGCACTGGTTTGGTTGATCATGCACAAAACAATCAAAAAAGGGCACTGTGCCCTGTGCTGTGTTGTGTTGTGTGTGGGAATGAAAAGGGTATAAAACAGTTTTCCAATTTCCTTCAGACAGTGCCCTTCACTTCAATTGACATGTCTTAAATGAAGTCCTAAAGTAACTCTACACACACAAAAACACAACATGACAACATTCCTGTTCCTAGATGCTGCCCCGTCCGTACAGCCTTACCCCTTATTAGCATTATTCACAGTACAGCTAGCTGCAGATGAATGATCTTGTTTCATGATTTTGTTAAGTCATCAATTACACATGTAAAAACTTCCATTTATTTCTTATTAAGTAAACAAAATAATACGTTTTTTTAACATTTCAATGTAAGCACAAATGCATTTCTATCATTTGTCGTAACATGACGTAAAATTGTGTGTCCTTTTCCTAAAAATTAATGAAAATCTATAATAAGAACTCACCACACGACTGTACTTTCAAGCACCATCTTGGATGATTTTTATGAATGAAGTGTGCAAGAGACACGAGATTTGATTGGTTTATTTATCCGGTACGGAATCAGAAACTTGTGAACAGCCAATCAAATGACATGACGCGTAACAAAACGCAGAGCCATCTTCCCAGCATGCATTTCGAAGGAAACGGAAGTAAACAAAGAGCAGACGACAGAGCTTAAGGCACGTGTGTATCGCAAAATCAAAAACATAAAACTTTGTTTTATCTTATTTCAAAAGTGCTAGATTTCTCAATGGTCCAGATGTAATGGAGATTTTCGGTTGTGGATTCAATGGATTCGGGCAGTTACTGCCACAGGTGCCGAAAAGGTGTGTTTTGTCCCCCGTGAAGATAGACGGTTGTCAAGAACAGCAGAACATCAGTTCCAGATCCACTTCCAAGACATCGATAACATTTCCTAAAATTGTTTCATCGTGGAGTATAACTTACATTTTGACAAGTACGTTGCAGGTGTTTTATGAAATCAAAATGTTTAAAAGAATACAGTTGCACTTATATAGGTAGTTGATCATTTCACCTCCGCTGTGATAAACTTCTGGAATATTTCAACGTTAAACTAATAATATTGATTTTTTTGTTTCCTTTTATTAGTTTTAATTGCAGTGTAAATATTGAGCTAGATTTAGATATATGCTCTTTTAGATTTGAGAAACAATACACCATGCATGTCATGTAATTTTATCTGCTTTCATAGCTATGATAATCAAACATAGTGAAGCTCTCACGTCCCACAGACCTACATATACATGCAGGGCAGTCGGGAGGTTCAAGCGTTTACTACTAAGTGAGAGGGATGATGGTAAAAATCAGAGTTAGGGTTGGACTTGGAGGACGGAGCTAGCCAGAGTTTAAATTTAATACATGTCGTCAGTCTCCTGACGATGATTAAAGCAAGACAGTCAAGATTTTGAGACAAAGTTATCATTTGAAATGTAATTGAATTCTACTCTCGGCTAACTCCAATTGCCAACCCTATACCTCCAAATTGTACCCTATATAAACCCATTAAAGTTTACCGCAGTGTCTGATTGCTATGCCTTGTTTTGTTTGCACTTCATCCAATGTGCAAGTATACTCTGGAGGTTTCTGCACAGTACAGAAAGAAAATTATGATGTTACTTACAAGTTAAAATGAATGTTTTTCTTTTCAGATTCTTCCATTTTCCTTCAAGGCTTTTGCAATGGACAGAGAGGCACTTCACAGAGATTGAAAAGAGCCGAGGGTATTGGCAAGAGTATTCTAGACATGGCGATTGGCGCAGGAGAAAAACTGTACTCTGTCTTGGCCAATGGAGAGTGCATTGTGTCGGACAGTCACTCAAATCATAATTCCAAAGTATTAGTGAAAGGATTTGATGATGTTGGTGAATCAGAGAGACCTCATTTCTTAAGGATTTCTGCTGGCGAAGTAAACGCTGTGGCTATAACAGGTTTGTTGACAATAACAACATGACAAAATTATCACACATAAATAGTTCTAAATCACTGAACAAATTCACTTCAAGTCAAACAACAATGATTATCATTAAATGGCTTATACGCATTCATTCCAGCTTCAACCCCCATAGTGTTTATGTTTCTGTCTGCTTTTCTTGTAACTATGTTTTTAATCCTTGCTTGCTTTCCTGATAGCATAAAACATCAAATTCATATTTGCCAACTCGTATTGTCTTATATTAAAAGCAGTAAGCACTACTGTATTAAATCGTGTCATAGGGCCAATTTTGTGGTGCTGCTTAATAGTAAGCAAGTTTTCTGCTTACTGTTAAACTTACTTCAGCAGAAAAAAATACTTAAGAGCTCAATGGTATTTCACAGGTTTAGTAACAAAAATAGGCAGCCAGTCTGTACACTCACCATGGATTTGCATTGTTACGCCATACATCTACGTACAGTAATTAAGTGCTGGAAGGTTAGCATGCTATTTCCTGTGCTTTGGATTAGCAGTGCTTTGAAATGGAAATCACACAGTAAGCACAAAATCAGCCGCTAAGCAAGTCTATGAAATTGGATCCTGGTTTGACCTGGCGCTGTGTTGTGACAAAGGAAATAATGATAACTTACCATTAATATAGCAATTTCTAATCACATTGCTTGCTTCAATTGTTGTTCAATGTGCACTGATGTTAGAAGAATCCTAGGGCCTTATCCAAACCTCGGCCTGGGTTCCGTTTCCAGCCACAGGCTCCGTTTGATGTTGGACACACTGTGCAAAATACACACTGCTCTTAAATGGATGACTGAGCCAAAGTCGGAATCCAAGTCGATGTTTAGAAAAGGCCTTTAAATCAACTTATTTGTCTCTTTCAGACAAGTCATCCGGCTGGATTTCCTCTGAAAAGCAAGATTACATCTTCAGACCCTTTGATTGTACTTTGAAGTTCTCACAAGTCTCCTGTGGAAAGGAACATGTGATGTTACTCTCCAATAATCACCAAGTCTACACCTTTGGACTTGGAAGGTGAAGATTTTTGTCGAACCTTGGAAGGTCTTCTTACCAACCTTGTAATTCCCAAATTTCTACAAGACAAGTTTAGCAATCTTTTAAATAATATAGTACCACAAGAGATTTCTTGAAAAAAATGCGGTGTATCAATTGTCAGGCTGTTTAGCTAGTCTTGGTTCCCAAGACTTCTGAATTTGCTTTCATGAGTGCAGTGTCGTAACCAGTAGGGGTGTAGGAGCCCTTGCCTCCCATCCACTTCCCCCACCCCTGATAAAAACAAAGAAAAAAGAAAAGAAATATGCAAATGAATGGTTAGGTACATCAAAAGCACCCTCCCCAAATTATGTCCTCGCCCACGTTTGCCCCCCCTTCAAATGAAAATGTCTTGTTATGTCATTGCATGGGTGATAGCATGAGATGGATTGTGGTGTATTATAAACAACAAGAATGTGTTGAACCGATACAACTTTTCAGCAGACAATATTTGCTAAGCTTAAATTACCAGGGAGCCACTTCTCAGGGGCAATGTGCATTTTACACAAATGGGTTTTGTCGCTATCCTAAGCAGGACTTTTCTATGCTTAGAAAATGTTTTAAAATAACTTTATGAAATTGGGTCCAGGTCATCATCTACTTTGCCATTTATCTCCTTTGGATACAGTCGAGGTCAGCTGGGTCATGGGTCAACTGAAAGCGAGGAGCAACCAAGACTTGTTGAGGCAGTTGCAGGGGTACCGATGGCAGCAGTGAGTGCTGGAGGCTGGCACTCAGCATCTGTCAGCAGTGAGTTTCCTGAATTCTTTTTGAATTTTTTCATTTTTAAATTACAACCGATTTCTCATGTTGTACAGCAGTACTGAAACCTACTCTGTAACACACTTTAAATACTTTGCCAAAATTATATCAAAATGTACAGCCTTTTTTGGCAGTACCCAATGCTAGATTGTGAAAAAATAATACATGTTCTTCTTCATGTCTAACCAAAGTCCTAAGCCAGTCACAGAAGTCACCCTAACAAAATGTGTTGTCATTAAATCTCCTTATGAATAGTATGTTTAATAAAACCCTTACTTATGTATGCATTAATTTTAACATTTCAAAATATTGTAACCATCTTCACAAAAGAAGATAGCCTTTTATCAAAACCAAAGCGAAGACTTAGTTTGCAATCCCTACCCTTTTTCCATCTTTCTTTCAGCCATTGGTGACCTCTACATTTGGGGTTGGAATGAGTCAGGCCAGTTGGGATTTCCGATGCAAAGAACTCCATCAAAAACCAACAAAACCTCTCCAGATGTACTGTCTACATCTGAAGAAGATCCGCTCGAAACTAAAGACAAGTTAGAGTCTAGAATGAAGAGAACACTTGACGAAGGAAGTTCCAGAAGAGCACATCCACAAGAAAGTGATTTAAACCCAGAATCGGCAAAGAAAAGGAGATTATCAGATTCTGATGCAAGTGACGATATGAGCACAGAACGACTACTTGAATGCGGTGGTGTGGTTAGATCAACCACGCGTACAGATGATAACTGTGATGGAATGTATAAAGGACAATTTGAAAGTGGTTTATCTGCAAAGCAGATTTCATTAACAACTTCAGATGCGCCGCATAAACATGACATCAGAGGAAAATCTGAGGAACAGTTTAGAAATTTACACAAAACAGGTGAAATGAGTAGCCAGAGAGTACAGAGCCAAGACTTTTCTAAACAGAAAGTTCTGTCAGCAGCATCAGGACGGCTCAACGAGGATCCTGGGATAGACAAATCAAGGGAGCAGATTGAGAATCGAGAAGTTGACTTGGGGTCACGGAGCAGAGAGAATGCAGCAGATGATAGATGGGATAGTGATGGAGGCGGAGCTAGCGATGTTGTATTCTTCCAAGCCTTGCCCGCCATTCTTGACCTCCCGGGTGGGAAGGATGTGTCAAAGGTCAGCTGTGGGTCACGACATACAGCTGCCATATCAGGTGGGCGTTTTAGTGCGAGTTACTTTTGACAACAAATTAAAGTAAAATCTTCTAGAATGATATGGTCCTTGACAGATTTGAATTTTGAATCTCATAAAGTTTTAACTGTTGAGAAGAACAATGCATACAATTCTACACTCCTCAAAAGATGAAACTCAATCACATTAATTGTTGCTAAATTCACGTGTTCACACTCAAATTTTAGTAGGCTTTTTTTTTATTGAACATCTGCCTCTGAATTTTAGCCACATACCTCCGTTTCTAAAGGTAAAATCTGACTCCTGTAAATGTTTTGCTTGGTTCGACTACCGAGTGATGAGCCATGAAATGCTACAGCTGTATAGTGCGCTTCTTTAACAGTTACCTTCTCTCCTCTTTATCAGTGGATGGTGACCTTTATACGTGGGGTTGGGGTGCATATGGCCAGTTGGGACATGGAGATAACGAGACACTGGACGTCCCAACTCTAGTGAACTCTCTACCTGAGGATCAGGAAGTCTTGGATGTTTTCTGTGGTGCATGGAACACGCTTATTACAGTCGCTGCACATTGTGAGCACTGATGGGATGGCAACGTTATGATGGTTCTGTGTCACAGGGTCCAGGGGCCCCTTAAGGTGGGCAGTGGTCCGCAAGAAGGTAAAATGACACAAGTGCTTTGAACAAGCCAAGGAGAACCGAGGTTTTGTGGGATATTAACTTTGGTTGGCATTCCTGCCAGGAGTCTGGCCTCTTGCTACTTTAGACTAAGTTAGTTTCCCAACCACCATCCTCGTTGGTGCTTGGTCACAAAGTCTAGTCCATTGACTGAAATAATGGTATCCCCC
>CM021536.1:3588634-3600803 GCA_010994315.2 Pisaster ochraceus
GAGCGCAAAGCGTGAAAGCTTGCGAGGGCGAAAACTTGCAAGCTCGAAGCCTACAGCACTTACATGCACTTATCTTTTGTTTTTGGTTAAAAACAATTTACAACAACAGTAACAACAACAACAAAACACAACACACACATAAAGTGATTGTAAGGTTGTTTCTACACTGTATCATAAATAAATTATATTCATGTTTTTTATGGTCTTACATGTAAATAAAAAAACAAAATAAAATATTTTTTTTTTTTGGGGGAGGTAAAATGAGAAAACAGACCTCAAAAATCAGACAACTTCCTGAGTAATATTTGGGAAGTGTATAGGATAATTCATTGCATACAGCAGTGGTACACAGGGATGTGATTTCTCCGTTTTTAACCGGAAATCCTTAGCCAGTTAAAAATGGAGAAATCCCATACCTGTGTGAGTCAAATTACCAAGTACTGCTGTATGCAATGAATTATCCTATACACTCCCCAAATGTTATTCAGGAAGATTTTGGAGGTCTGTTTTTTAGTTGTTTTACGCATGTCAGTCATGTCAGTAACACAATTAATGTGAAAGAAAGTTGGAAAAAAAATGTATGAAAAAAAAAGCAAGCTTAGCATTCTGCCCGACCGGCAAAAGTGACCACGCATGCCTTGCCTTTGCCAACTGGTACAAATGGCAAACGTTTTTTTGGGATGTTACTGAATACAAAAACATATAACAAGTTGTTTGGACTTGCATCGAGGAACAAAATATAACCCCAGACTTTTAGTGCATTTAAGTTGTATCTACTTGATTACTTGCTAGTGTCCACAAGTTAGGATAAAAATGCCATCAGGAGCAATTATTTAGTGTCTTGATCTACTGTACATACAAGTGCTGGTACCGAGATGTAGATCAACATTGTAAATGTAATTTTATACATGACCCGTTGTTCATTTTGAACCAGCGTTGCACGTACGTAGCATACCAGTTTGGTCTGCTCCAACATGCAAGCCGTATATTGGTAACCAATCCGATGGTATGCTGCGCTCAAGGCTGGTCCACAATAATTAACGGCTTATATTTTTATACAGAAATCGTTGGTTACCGTGGACCAGCGTTGTACGCAACACATCATTAACTTCCTGCGACAGTGGCCATATTTGTTATCGGAAGGCGATGATTCTGAATATCACTAACAGTGAGAATTTATTGTTTTTTTGAACCTTTTTTTGCAGAGTGGATTTTCTAAACCCATGCCGAGCTTAGACCAAGTAACTGGGGCACTGTTTACTCCTTTTTTCGAAATTTTGACATCTTTGGTTGTACTAGCGCCCCATCAAATTTTTGTAGATTATACATGTACATCCACAGCTACTCCTAGAACTATTCGGTTCGTTCCGCTGTCGGGGAGACGATAGCGGAACGAACCGAATAGTTCTAGGAATAGGAGTACATCCACAGCCATCTCTCCTGGCTAGTCGGGTGCCCTGCCAACAGCATCATCATGGCAAGCGGTAGATCAGGCTTTTATGAACAGCCGTTGAATGAATCCACTGTAAATAATCTACGGCTTGCCGCAATGACGCGGTAGGCAGGGCACCCGACTAGCCAGGTATATTTAAGAGATGGGTGTGTCGGGGGACGGATAATCTACAACACTTCGCTGGGGCACTAGGTAGTAGTAGTACGGCCGAAGATGTCAAAATTTAAAAAAAGGGAGTACAGTGCCCCAGTTACTGGGTCTACGCCAAGCTCACTGTGAAATCAAAGAACACATCATATTCATAAAGTCTTTTTAATTTATAGAGCCTTATTTTGGCGAGATCCGTTTTCAAAAGAGAACTCCAGTTGCATAAAGCGTGAAGCAAAAATTTCGAATAGGATTTTACACATATGATGACCGATTAATATCATGAGGTTCGTGGGCATGGGGCAGACGATAGCGGAACGAACCGCCTCAGCTCAGGGGAGTAGGTAACCCTCCCCCAGCAGGGTCAAGCCATAGCCATGATATGGCAAAACCAATAAATTATTGCAAACTCACTATATCACTGACGAATGACGGTGTCAGTGTCAGTGACAGTGTCAGTCACGTCGTCAGTGTCAGCGAAGTTTGGGGAAAGTTAGAATAGAAGAGTCTACTACTTACCCTGAATAAGGGAGGACACAAAAATAAACCACAGCAACCGAGTAGTTCGAGCCATATTCTTCTAAAATCGTTAAAAAAAACGGTAGTTCCGTTTTCGAATCGCACGTCAACTTGTCATCTTTATCGGTGGCACCATCTGTGATCGACTGATGAAGAGGTGGTGTTATGATTTTCATCACATGATTTATGGTTTACACAGCGCCCTCTGCCGGTTAGAAATACCCATACAAAATAGTGGCGTTCCCTTTCTCAGAACTGGGGTGCGTTCCACTTGCGCAAACGTTGCCAACGTTTGCGCACGTTTGCCAACAATTTCGAGTGGAACGAGTTGTGCGCTGCCAACGTTGGCGAACGTTAGCAACCGTAGGCGAACGTATCTATGAGGTGTTGGTGGGTGGTTTTAAAAATGGCGGACAGCGAGATAGATAACCGAAAGGTTAGCAGACGACGGGTTTTTGCTTGTAATGAAAACAATTTTATTAATTTTTTTAGTGGAGTTGAAATAACAACTTAATAAGTTGATGTCGTGATGTATAAAAGTGGACTACTAAAAGCCAACGCTACAAAAAACACACTCCGGTGTCTCCATCTCACCGATCTCTATATACTATAGAGATCGGTGCTCCATCTCCATACGGTGCGCCGCCATTATTGAAGTGCGCAACAAATCGTTCCACTCGGTCGCATACGATCACAAACGGTTCGCGCAAACGGTTGCGATCTGTTTGCGCAAGTGGAACGCAGCCCAGCAGGTCATTATTTTGGGTGAAATCCCGCAGACTGCCACAGGCGCAGAGAGAAAAACAAAACCAAAACAAAATAGCACCCCTTAATCAAGCAAACAAATCATTAGACTTGCACCGTTTTTTGTTACATGATGATACAACAATATGTATACATAAAGTTTTAATAGTCAAGACATGCATGTAATGCGATTGATATAAACATATCTAAAGTTTCTGATCTTTCTATAGTATTTCCCCGTATTTTTGAACTTTCAATTTAAACACACCACTCAGTTAAAATAGATAAATACAAATTTGCTTTTAAAGGGCACCGGAAAGGGCGTCGCTCCATTGACCTTAGGCACATGACGTCACTGGAGTACACGTAGGAGGTAAAAACGATCCTGATACGCTGCCCGCTGCCCACACGTCGGTTATAGCGGCGGGATGACGTCATATGCATAAGGTTTATCCTGGGCCCAATTTCATGGCACTGCTTACCGCCGAATTCTGCGCTTGCGATCACCATCTCCGCTTCCTGCGCAAGTGCAGACTTTCTGCGCTAGCTATGTAAGCGAAGCATGCCCAGGCAGTATACGCACGCGCACAAGCAAACATTCTCTGTTAACACGTAAATTACGCTTGACGTAAGCAAAGAATCCATTGCTTCTGTAGGCGCTGATTCTTTGCTTACGGTGAGCACAGCCATGTTGGGCCCTGGGCCCCAATTTCATAGAGTTGCTTATCGGCCGATTCTGTGCTTACTGCGCGATTTCCATTTCATAGCGTTGCTAACCGTAAGCACACGGAAAGGCATGCTAACCTTCAGTGCTAACTGTTATGAATGACGTAACATTGCGGATCCATGGTGAACGCGCAAGATGGCTGCCTAATTTTCTTGCTAACCTGTGAAATACGCTTACGCTTAAGCACATTTTTCTGCTATAGTTAGCACGAAAATGTGCTTACCGTCAGCGCTATGAAACTGGGCCCTGCCCTGTTGGCAAGCCATTGCGTCAAACGCATTCGTATTTGCTGCACGCACAAAGTTGCTTTACTTCCGATGTGGCAGGAGATTGTGTGTCCCCCCCCCCCACACACGGCAAACTGTATACAAATTTCTTCTGATAGAGCCCTCTTTTGAATCAACCTCCTTCAGCCCATGTCATGTTAAATTCCCATGGGGGGGGGGGGACCAGAACCCCCGGGGGCAGATTTTCTTATGACACCGGCTCGCTGGCATCGTTTGTGTCTAATTTTACCAAAATAATCGTAAAGACTGTCGTATCACAATTTCACTCTGTGTAAGCCACTTCCTCTCCAAACAAACTGGCTCCATTGATTACCTGAAGACCATTATTGGGAGTGGCGTTGAACTCTTTTTTATGGACGAATATATAGGACTGAACTTGGCTTTTTGTTCTTTAAAGTCTAGAGTCTTCTCAAGTCTAAACGTTTCTGACCAAACGAAATGCTTTTGAAGGATAAAATTGGTGGTTTGTTTGAGTAAAAACAATAATTACGCATAAACGTATGCCAGCTTTGAAGCCAACTCTTTTGAATTGAGCGTGCAGCAGAAACGTCCGCGTGCGACGCAGTGACTTTACCAATAATAAATCTGATGGTCACAATTTAGGCCACAGTGCACACTAAATGCGGCAATACAAGAATCGGAGACTTTGGAACGCTATGTGGCAGCAGACTTACCAGGTAAATTTCCATTGTTCACAAAGTTCTGAGCATGCGCACATTACCGACCTGGTAAGTCTGCTGCCACCCAGCGTTTCAAAAGTCCCCATCATCATAAAGTGCACAGTAATAATATGTCAAGGGTTATGTGCAGAGCTAAATTGGTATCAATGGAAACTTTATAATATTAATTGAGAGTAAATAATCTCTGAAGTTTTATACATTGTAAGTGTTATCATTTTGAAACTACAAAACTATACTCTCAGGAACACGTCCTTATTATTGTCTAAAGGTTATGAGAAAACCAAGTCGATGCTACAACATTATAAGCACTTGAGGGTGAAGTCCGAACCTGTGGCGGGCCGGTTATTAACATAACAATTAAAATTAAATGAAAAACATCAGCGAAACAGAGGCGTAGCCGGGGGGCGGGGGGCTGGGTGGCACACAGATTTTCAGTGCCCCCGTCCAGGTGCCCCCCACGAGAGAAAAACATTGCGATAAAATCACAAAAATAGGGAAAAAAGTAAAAGAAGAGAGAGAGAGAGAACAACAGAGAAAAATGCGTGTTTGTATAGAATAATGTAATGAACGATCACAATCGGGATCGCTACCACGGCAGCTACGTACAATGTGTACAAGCAACTGGCACTGTGCAAGGGGCGTCTTTGGCAGCCAGCCAGCCACATCGACCCATGACCACGGAGCCCAGCCAGAGATCAAAATAGTGTAATTTTTCTGGAGGGAGAAAAATCACGAGGGCCCGGAGAAAAAACACTTGTGACGTAGGAGAGGGCGTTCGCGTCATAATTGCCTCAACTAGGAATCGAACCAGCCCCAATGGCCACGGGAGAGGCGAGCGCTTTACGCACTAGCCTCTCCCAGGCCATGCCATCCGATAAACAACGAGACGTGATTGTTTGATTATATAATCATCTGAAAAGGCCCAATTTGTCAGAACATGTTTGCAGTCTTTGAAAAAGAAAAGGTGAAATGATTAATGCGTGCGACCGTAACATTGGTAATTGACACTGACCAGTAGGCCTATCTGCACGTTGTATGACCCAACAATATTATACACGAAAAAGCAAACCAGTTCTGTGAAATGTTAGGCTCACCAGAGTCACGAGAAATAGTGAAAAACACTATATTATTTGTTTAACTGTTTTTACAAATTATTTCAGACTCGCAAATTTAAATCAAAAACTAAATACACAGTTTCAATAAAACTATAGCATTTCATGCAAGGATAATTATTCCAACGGAAGCTTTCTCAATATCTTTATTTTAAGGTAAGTGCAAATCTGTGAACATTTATATTTTCAATCTTATTACCAATTGTGCACGTCACCCTCTAAAAATTACAATCGGAAACAAGCGAGCCTAAAGCCACAAATCCGGCAAGTGCCTAGTGATATTCTTGCTTCACGAAACGCTCCTTTATAATGTTAAAATAAACTACTTTCAATTGTGTGCGATGATCTTGCAATGAGAGACTTTTGAATGCTGGATGGCAGAAGACCAGGGCCCAATTTCATAGAGCCTGTAAGCACGAAAACTTGCAAAGCACAGAAAAAATTGCTTAGCAGAAACAGGTAACCAGTCAAAATGCAATGAAGTTTACATTGTTGTGACTGGTGCCCAAGCCAATTTTTTGCTAAGCAAAGAAGTTTTTCTGCTTAACGGCCTTGTGAAATTGGACCCAAGTAAATTGTCATTGTTTCATTAGTTCTGAGCAAGCGCACTTTACCAAGAACGATGGATTTAGCTGGTAAGTCTGCTGCCACCTAGCGTCCCAAAAGTTCTCCATTTGGGCTCTAAAATGGTATAATAAAAAGTTATGAGAAGTTTCTTTGTGTCACTCACAAATGTCCATAAGTTATCCTGTATGTTTACGGACCTACCATTAATATGAGATCATTGTGAAAACCGGATAGATCTAAGATTCTTTGACCTGCTGATCCGTGACTTGTTTGACATCCTCAGGAGCCGGTTGTACTTGGGCAGTGCCGCGCCGAGATGCCGCGGAGGTTGCTGTACCCACATCGGTCGAGGCTGTGTTGGCTCTCCATTCGCACAGCTCCACGTCTTTGGCCAGCAGAATGGCGTACAACTTCGGCAAGTACACACAAAACAGCGTCAGGAAGGAGTTGAGCAAGATGGCGACGCAGAATGTTGCCACCTTCTGAAGCGTGTACTGAGCAGTGATGTAGACGGGCACCGCTGCCATGCCGAACACCAGTGTGGAGTAAACACTCAAAGCGATGAACCTGGACTCGTTGTAGTTGCTTGGTACCCGGCGGGCTTTGAATGCGTAATAGCAACAAGCCAAGATCAACAGGAGGTTATACACGATCGATGCCAGGAAACCATAGCCGAACTTGCAATAAGCCTCGATGTAATTGGTTGGCGGAAAGAATCTGAGCTTCGCTGGCTTTGTGGGGTCCACAAAAGTACCAACAATGGAAATTATAACCTATACAAAAAACAAAAAACAAACAAACGTAGAAACAGTAAGTAAATCGGCACATAATCGGTTATTCAATTCTCCACAACAGTTTCTTCTTAAACAGGAAAGCTAAACTAAAATCAGACTTTATTTAACATGAGTGCCATTGTTAAATGGGAACACTGGGTTTAAGTGCAAAGTCTCATGTAGAAATAAATGTGTCCGGAGGGCCAATTTCACCAAGAATTAAAGTTTGATATTAATATTAAAAACTGAAGGAACATCAATTTTCATTGCTACGCAAAGTGTGATGTCCCAATACAATCACTATGGTGATCTGTATCTTAGCGCCTTGTGAAATCAACCCAAGGAGTTATTTAACGTTACTGGCGGTTGTGCCAGATGCTGCGCAGATTTGTCCAAGATAGACGCAGTATAGGTTTTATACACAACGTCAACTTACCGTCACGGCAACGATACTGCTCACCATGATCAGTTGATGACCTGAACCGATAAAGCGGGGACACTTGTTCGATTTTTTGCCAGCATCAAAGATCCTGTAGATCCGGTTTACCTTGAGCAGTGTCGGAGCATAAGTCAGGCCGAAACAAACAGGTATAACAAAGTCTAAAGCTCGGCACGAAACGTCCGTCGGCGGAACAAGCAGTAGGAAGGGCGACAAGAAGGCGAGTGACAACCCAAAGATGTTGATGCTGCTCAGCTCACGACTCGCTGCTTTGATCAGGACGTTTTGGCGGTAGTAGAAGAGCCCGACGGAAGCAAGTCCGGAGAGGATCAGACCAAAGCCCGACAGGACAACGATGACCATTACAATCGGTTCACCCAAATCTGTAGGGGTAGGTTCAATTGGGGTACACTTCAGGAAGTTGGTATCTGGCCATTCGTACTCCGGGCATGCTTCACACGAGGAATCTTTGACAATGGCATCATTTGGGCATTTCTGGCACCCGGAGCAACATTTCTGTTCCAAGGGTACCTCGACAAACCCTGCCTGACAGGTGTCGCGACAGAGTGAGACAGCTGGATCCGGCGACCCTCCGGGCCAAACAACGTCCGTGGTGTCTATGTGAAGGGGGTTTGCAGAGGAGCCAGTCCATCCTCCAACGCGGACAAAATTGAACTCACCATCAAGCTCCTGGAAGACATATATTTTGTAAGCCCCGCCAGGGTTGCCGTTTTCATCGAAACTGTAGTTGCTGCAGATCCCTTCGAATTTGACACTCAGGAGGTATGGGTGTAAATCATAACCAGTGATGTTTTGGAGGAGAGAATTGCAGTCAATACCATTGGTGCATTTGTCATTGATCAAGTCCTGCAGTGCGTAAGCAAATGCACTGACAGCATCTGTTAGGGTATCGTCATTGTCAAAGGTTTGTAGCCCTGGACAGTCTGCCAAGTTCAAACAATCTTGGCTAGCCAACCATCCCTCTTTCAGGTCCCGAAACCAAGGGCTAAACGGTTCTTCTTTGAGTTGCAGGGAGCGGTAATACTCAGGGAAACCTGGAATTTTACAAGAATAAAGGCTTATAAACACAGATCCTTTCAGAAGGTCAAAGTTAACACCTTGGAGATACAACCCGCGTTGGTCTACCCACCCGTCGCTAGCTATGAACGTTACATTACGCAAGTCGGCCAATTCATCAACAGACCTCAGAACGGCACCCGCTGCTTCGGTAAACACGAACATGACCACGACTTTAGCTTTCGGAAAGTTCACCATATTGAGCACTAGTTCGTCGATCTCCTCTTTAGGGGCTTCGGGTCTAACCGGAACCGAAAATGCAACGCATATATCGTGTTTCTCCGCAAGATCGAGAAGGGCGTGGGCACCGTGGATTCCGTAGCTGTTAAGGTGGAAATACAGTCCGATGTATTTCCACCCGAATCGAAGGAGAATGTCGACGATGGCCGTGGCTTGCAGGTTATCAGGAGGGACGGTGCGAAGGAAGTACGGGAACCGACTTTTGATGCTGAGCTCGTTGCTCGTGGCAAATGGAGATATGACGGGGATGCGGTACAGACTGGCAGAAAATGCGGCCATGATGCTCGTACTACTCGATTCGGTTCCAATGATACACATCAGCCTCCCAGTATCATCTGATGATGAGACCTTCTTGAACTCGATATCTTCTTGGGGCTTCTCTCCGGTGCTGGCCAGAGCAAGAGCAGACCACAACGACATGGTCTCGGAGTAGCAGTCGTTTCGTATGTCAAACCCGATGGTTACATCCGGTAGGAGATCTCTCCGCCTGTTGATCATTTCAACAGAGTACATAAACAATGCAACCATCTCGCTTCCCCAGGGGTGCGGGTCTCCGGAGCAAGGAGGACCCGATGTCCATTTAAGCATGGGGAACATCGCCCCGAGAGTGACGTTACCAGGTTGGGTAAAACTAACGTGGCCCGCACTCGGTAAACTGCCAGCATCCATCATGCCCGGAACCGCTACCAACATGATCAGTAACCACCAAAACATTATCACAAACTAGAGTCGCACCTGCTATCAGAGTATTCTTCACTTTCCAAGTGTTCCCTTGATTATCGGCGATTGTCACAGACGCACTTGATCTCCGTGCATGGCAGACTATTGCCACTATCTAGCTTTAAGCAGCGTGAAGATAAACTAGTCGGTGCTCGATGGTGCACACCACCCCACAACCACAACTTGAGCAAATGACCGAATCATTCAAATTACCACTTTAAATACATTCCGGAAGAACATAGGTAAGCAATGGATGGAAATGTACTAGTA
Source organism: Pisaster ochraceus (assembly GCA_010994315.2). Lineage (NCBI taxonomy): Eukaryota > Metazoa > Echinodermata > Asteroidea > Forcipulatida > Asteriidae > Pisaster > Pisaster ochraceus. The sequence goes on from CM021536.1 coordinate 3,598,390, forward strand.
TTAGTCATTGCCTGTTTGATATGTTTCACAACTGAACGGATTTGTAAAAAGGTTTGTAGCTGCAGTTTTTATTTGTAGTGAAAATATAACGCAAGAGCCTTCACAAATTAGATTATCGTCTACAAAAGTTCCAGGACGGTTCCGTTATTGTTCTTAACCGCACAGTTTTCAATCACGTCGTGAGCAAGTGGCTTAATTCAATTTTCTATCGTGCATCGCAGGAGGCTTTTGAAAGAAGTTGTCATAAATGACGACGCACCTAAGTGCGGAGGAAAAATGTTTTGAGTATTGGAACAGTTTAGAAGTAATTTTGTTGTTTCCAAAAACACACGGCTTCCCTGCAAAAACACACAGGTATAGCAATGAACTTATCACAAACTGCTTAGCACACAGGCAGACGAAAAAAAGAAATCGCTGCGAGACAAAAGTTTTTTTTTGCAGGAACAGTTTATCGGCCCCTCCTAAAAACCCAGCAATGTATATTATTTTGGTTGTTTAATATCACAAAGTTTGTGATTTAATAAGCACTATACACCATCAGTGCTTCTCGAGTCCTGCGGGACAATGATGCACAGGCATGAACCCATGAACCCACATTTTAGAGCAGGGGCCAATTTTATGGCCCTGCTAATCGTAAGCAAAGAATCGGCGCTCACGCAAGCAGGAAATTCCGCACTTACGACAAGCGTATTTCACGGGTTAGCAGAGAATTTTCGCTTGTGCGCGTGCGTACTATAGGCATTCTTTCCTTGCACAGCTAGCGCAGACATTCGGCGCTTGCACATTAGAGGAAAATGGTGATCGTAAGGGCAGAATTCGGCGGTAAGCAGAGCCATTAAATTGGGCAAAGGGCCCAATCTCATAAAGCTGTTGAGCAGAAAACACTGTTTAGCAAATTTCTTTGCTAAGCAAAAAAAATATATATATATTGGGCACCAGTCAAAACAGTGTGAACTTTATGGAATTTTGGCTGGTAACCAGTTTCTGCTTAGCAATATTTGTCTGTGCTTAGCAAATTGTTGTGCTTACACGCTTTATGAAATGGGGTCCAGATGTTTTAACCACTACACTCTAAAATCCTCCAGATTTTGACATTATAGTCTGGGTCATGGTCAAACTGACTCAGAAGAGGGTCAGGCCCTCAAAGTGCACCTTGTTACATCGGTTTGGTTTGGTTGATTCAATGTGAAATAAGATAACAAAATGCATTCGAGATCCGAGCCAAATCCGATGGGAGAATCGATTCCCTCGGCATTCAGTGCTCTATCACTCCCTCGATCACTTACACACGGCAATAAAGAGCTAGGTGCCGAAGACGAACTTGGTTAAACTCGGGTTCAATGTCCCCAGTCAGAAGACGGATGACACATTGGAGAAGCAACTCGAGATCCCGGCACGGTGCCAAAAAGGAAGAAGGAACAATAATTGAAGTTGACAGCACAGACCGGTTGGAAATGATGTACGATTTTATGTTGTCTTTGATAGTAGGGGCTGTGATGATTGAATTTGCGGTTTATGACTTCTGGATTCATATCAAAATATTGTTTGCATTGAATAATTCTACATAAAGGTCAAGGAGGACCCCTTTCAGTTCTTGACCCCCCGACATGATGATAAACTTTGATACACACATGATTCGGATTTTTGTAGACAACTTTATTTATTACTAAAGAGGAGTTAGATTGTAAATTGAGTGGTTTGATCGTGCAGTAGCTCATAATGGTGTAACTTATGGGGGTTACACGCTCGAAACTCCCGGGTCACAGTTAACCTGGTTCCTGGTCCCAGGGGAGCCTGACCCACGTCTGGGTCAGTGTGACCAGAAATCTGTGTCAAAATTACCCAGAAATGGGTCAAAGTATTGCATAATCAGAGCTAAAATATAACATTTTACCAGTTTCTGGGCAGCCTGACCAAGAAATGGGTCAGACCGGCCCCACTCGGACCCAAAACCAGGATCAATTGTGACCAGGAAGTTTTAAGAGTCTACGGGCTACTCTCAAAACTCCCGAGTCAGAATTGAACCGGGTTCGTGGTCACAGGGGGGCCTGATCCAGCTATAGGTCAAGTTGCCCGTAAACTGGCAAATTGAGTGTATTTTGACCTGGATTCGGCGTCAGCTTGACCCCTTTTTGTGTGATTTTGAAACATATTTCGGGTCGAAGTGAAGCAGAATTGGGTCAGGCCCCACGGAACCAAGACCGAGGAAAATTCTTACCCGAGATATTTTAGAGTGAGTGTTGTATCATGGACTAGAAGAGTGGTTTCACGGTGGTATCCCGACCAGTATGATTTGATCTTGGCTGGAATGCATATCAGGGCAGGGTGGCGGTACTGGGTACTGGCAAAGTGGTATCTTGGAAGGGCTATTAATCTGGACAAGAAGCCTGCGGTGTCAGGAACTATAGAGGGAC
>CM021536.1:3646609-3657116 GCA_010994315.2 Pisaster ochraceus
AATGTCCAATATCCAATATCGAACAGCAAGGTAGACATTTCGCTGAACAAACCTTTGTGAATGTTCAATGTCCAATACCTAAATTAACTTAACAGTCATGTTAGATAGGTGTAAGAGTTCCGTATGTACAGAATAAGTTCAATTTATGTACATGAAAGACCACTTAAAAGTGAGTTGCACATGGTCTAGTCAAGAAAGTACAACAGGATGAATAATTTGCTCTGTAGCATTTTTTAATTCAAATATTTCATTATTTTAACTATTGTGGAATGATGTGATGTAGCATGAACAGTTAGAAACATGAGAGTGTAGTGACTTTGTAGAATCAACAGTTTAAATGGTACCAAGATTACAAGCTTGAGTAAACAGTTTTTTTTTCTTTCACCTAGATTAAAAATGAGGAATAGAAAACTTAAGAACGAAGAGTCATCTTATCTTCAAACATTCACTTTAAAAGCGACATAAAACCCCCAAACAAACCAAGTACCAAGCCCAGTACCAATCAAAGTTTCAACATGTTCCTTCCAAGCTTTGGAAAAAAGAAATTTATAAATACAAACTAATTCAGAGGTGCCGCCCGCAAACAGGGTAGTCTTCGACCCACGGCGATAGGAAATGTATGTAGACAACCCACGCACCAGTACCGCCCACAGTAATTGCTTGCAGAAGGTAAATGAACTATGCCTGGCCACTAAACTTTGGTATGGTGTTTCTAGATGGCATATGGGTAGGTAATCTAGAATATTTGTTTCCTAAACATCAATCAGTAAAGGTTATTATAAAAAAGGCATAATCGTGCGCTGGGGCTCACTCTTGTAAAGGGCTAATCATGCACTCTTGGATTTATTTGACTTACCAACACAACGTCTGAGTTTATTTAAGCAAAAGCAGAAGCTCCAGATGTTGAAACACACAATGGCGACTAACATTGATAATATGAAGAGATAAACATCTAATAAATTCCTCTGAATGAAACTTAGATCCAGGGTTTTAGGGCGGAGATGATCACCTCCGAACTCCGTGACGTGGACGATCATGCGAGCTGCTGTGTCACCTGGGGGGTTTATCGCAGTTGTTGCCTTCAGTATGCTAGAGGCTCGTTGCGCCTTTTCTTTATAACTTAGAAGTGAAAAATAGAGAGAGAAATAATGTTGACAGTTTGTTTGTTTAAAAAACAAAAAGAGAGAAAGAGAGAGAGAGAGAGAGAGAGAGAGAAAACAGCGCAACGCAATACCCTAAATAATTTTCAGATTTTCAACACGTAAACACATTTGAATACAAATGCATTTTTGGCATAATTTGTTTTAGATAAACAATGTAAGGTAACAACAAAATAGATATATAAAACATGGCAAAAGTTTCACAATAAAGTGCGCCACCAAGAGTTTTCCCCGGACAGTCAATATTTCACATTAACTGTTTAAAAAATAACGTTTAAAACTTACCTGATATCACTCATGACTTGGCTGACAGCTGTACTCAATGACTCTGGAGTTATTTCTTTGATATCTAGCGAGATCCCCATCCCTAGGCTCATCAAACGCCGCACGTTCCCAAACTGATCGCCATTGAGTGGAACACCAACTACTGGAATACCGGCGTACATTGCCTCATGCATCGTGTTGACCCCACCGTGGCCAATAAACAACTCCGAATTTGCGTGGTCTGATAAAAGCAGAGCATTTTCATTTTGATAAGCTAAATCATAAACAAAATATTGAAATGCACACGACAGACTTACGAAAACTCATTTACGAAAATCCATTATTTTTCAGTCACCCGGAGACAAATTGAGTAATTACAAGGAAGGTTTGAATCGATATTTGAAGTGGTTGATAGAGTCATCATTAAGTCACTTTGAATCATTGTTCTTTATGTCAGTGTCACTTATTAAATTTCTTTGTAGCATCTCAGAAAATTCAAGCTTTTTGAGTGATTTATATTCACGTATAGTTTTTAGATTTTGGGCTCGTAACAAAACCAACTTACTCATGATTTGTGCCAGTGGAACCCATTTGACTATTTTGGTGTTGCTACCGATGGTGACGTTGGAGAGATCAACCCTCGTCTGCCAGAGTACACGGTGGGGCAGCAATTTAAAACTGTCCGCAAAGACTTGTGCCAGATTTTCCTGCATGAAGTGTGAATAACTTCCCAACGAAAACAGGACAACGCCAGAGGAAGCTCCGTCTAAGAATTCGGTGACGTCAGCTTCAACCTGGAGAGTTAGGGAAGAAGAAATATGGTCCTCATTATCATTGAAAGGTGAGCAGGTTCCAGGCTGCGTGCCAAACAGTCGATCAATTTCAATATCATGTGCTACCAAGAGATTACAATGGAAAGGCTGTTTTTGATACAAAAGTCATGTCAAAGCTATTAATCTGAAGGTACATGCGTCGCCTTTTTATAAGACTGCACTGAGTAGGCCAAAGGCTGCGGGTCACGTTAAACAGTCGAGCAGTATACAATATAGTGCGCCACCAAGATATAAAATGGAAAGGCGGTATTCAACAGTGAAACATTGAAACAAGTCAATTTGTGAAGGTTTTAAAACGAAGTTCGCGATATTTCATTTAATCGGCAAGTTTGAATTCACTTTGTGAACTATCTGTTGAACCTTTTCAGCCCCTCGATCATTGCCCCTCGCTCATCATTGCAGTAATAGCACTCTAAACGCAGTTCGGTCGCGGTTACAAACCTACCCGTTGTAATACGTGAATAACTACTGCAAAAACTGTGTTTAAAGTAGGATCATTCTTCAAGCTGATAATCACTCTAAAGGTAGGTATATAAATCGCTTTAAAAATAATGGTTTTTGACTCTCCAAAAGATTGCTTTTTAAAAACAAGTATAAACATAATTTATAACACACGCTGCAAGTCACAACTTATTTTGTACGTATGGGCTGTCTTTTGCACACAAACACACGAGCTTCAGTCATAGTATCCATGCCCAACTTAAAACTTGAGCGTGTTGATTGGTCAATCCCACCTGGACACTGTCAAGTATGGTCATGAAGGCAATGATTGACCACAATGTGCCATACCAAAGCAAGTCACAGCCATCTTGTGTGCAAACACTTGGGCTGTCATTTTTGTTCATGGGCTTGCTCGAGGGGCTGGTTTCAGGTTACAGTATCAGTGTCTATTTAAACACCTAGGCAAAAGATGTTCTTCGATGTTATGCTACGGCAGGATTAGAATCTTTTGGAAGTTCATTTTTAACTAATTTAGCGAAAAGGGGCGGTTACCAACCTCCAAACCACGCCTCATAGAAAGTGTTCGACATTATCGTGGTATTATCTTCATGGACACCACGTAGCACGTGAACTGTGAGTTCATTCTCACGAAGAAATACAATCACTAGCTGTTGTTTGTTGTGAACTAGACTGGTCCGCTGTCTTTATCCGCAATGATAAAGCTTGGTACTGGTCTTACAGGCCGAATGATTTAATTGGATAACCGTGCTGTGACGTACGATTTTGCCGTATCTGTGTTTTGATTGGTCGAGGTTACGAGGTGATGTAGTTTGTCCGCTTGCACTTTCGATCGTCTGCATGCAGCGTACGCATAATGTAATGTAAACATTTACGTTTGAATTGTTTGCTAGTCTCCGTGTGAAATGAATGCTAGGTCAAAGGTATACATCCGGCAACATCCGGTCGGGCTGGTATCTGGACGTTATTCACGAGCCTCGAGGTGTGTCGTCAGGTGTCCGGGTTAGTTTTGAACAAGACTCCCCTTTTGGGAACCGAGTAAGCTATCACCAGTAGAGGGAAACGACATTGCTTAGGTGGATACAATGAAAACACAAACATTGTTTTGAAAATAGATAAGAGTTCACATGAGTTTGGCTAAAACTGTAGTAATACTTACCGACAGACTAGAAATCTCTACTTCGATTGGGGTAAAGACTACATTAGGCTGCCGCTGTCGAGGCACTTCAAACGGAAAGTTCCCATTGTAGAGGCTGAGTTTAGCTTCTTTCAATGCATAGTACATTCCTATATCTGGTTTGATGTTATACTTTTGTTTTAGCTGGTTATAGTTCTTCAAGTGGCACCACTCTAAGACTACATTCAGAAAGTAAGATATGACGAGAGAAACTCTCTCGACAAACGTCATTTCATCGTGGGAGGTACGGGACGGGTCCACCAGTGGCCCACATCTGAAAATAGTAGAAATATAAAATAAAACAGCTTTGCAACAGTATTAGAAATAAAGGAGATGGCATCCAAAGACCCCACAACTTACTGGTACTATTGTCAAAATTGCCGCAAGGAAATTAACCTTTTTCATCTTTCAATTTGGAACTTGTTTACTTTTTAAAGAAAACATTGTCCTTTCCCTTTGAATCATGCACAACAGTGAAATAGCTGTCACAACACAACACGACACAACACAATGCTAAGTCACAGCATGATGGCAAGGAACGTCACGTCATATTGGAAAGCCAATTGACACGCGCAATGAGCAAGTTTGAATGGGCACCACGGTTAACTAAAAGTTTGGTTATTCAGACTGGCACCCAGGCTGCTCAACCATCGGTTGACTATTGTGGTCGACAATTTGGAACCAACCCCTGGACCATGTTTATCTTCCCTGGTTTAGCCTTGTTTCATGCTAAACTCGTGTACAGCATAGAAGGGAACCAGTGACACTGTAGCGAAATGGCGGGAGGTTAAATGGAAGTGTTGAAAACCGTACCGATGGTTGACAGGACTAAACGAGTCGTTCGAGTGACGTCACTGCCTCTTTACGTTGCTACAGTCAGTGGTCAACCAAGGGACCCCTAAATGCGCGCTGTCAAACTTGCTCATTGCTGTGGCAAGGCAACGCAATGTTAGGTTTACACAGCTCAGTAATTCCAGCAGGGCTTAATTTCATAGAACTGCTTAATCAGCAAAAATTGCTTAACAATCTTCTGAAAAAAGAGAGCTCGATACCATGCACTGAGGGTACATATCACATGGTACATTGGCTAGTAACCATATTCTGGAATAGCATAGTTCTGCTTAGCTACTTTTTTTGCTCAATCAGCTGTATGATATTGGACTCGGGCAAAAAAGGCACAGAAAGGAACAGGCAGACACAAGACATGACATCTCTGCACAGTGAAGTACAGACCAATGTAACGCAGCAACTCATCAGAATAGTGTGTTTGAAATCATAAACACAACCAGCTGCTCGTTAACATTATGGCATGCACAATATGATGCACAACAATACGGTTTTATATGTGTTTGCGTTGTGCCAAGATGGGACAATCTGACAAGTTGTACAACGATTGAACCTCTCTCAATACGCACATGTAAAAGTCATCAGCAATCGTCTGAAGTAAGTTCCCGCTCTTCACAAACGGAACATTCAACGCGTGTGCCAGAATCACGTAGCACTTCCAGAAATTGTCTCCAACCACCATGTCGAACTTCTCTTCGCGTAGAGCGTCCATGAAAGCAAGGTTGCCGAGCAAGTCGTCGCACTCGTCTACTATCAGGTCGGTTATGAACGTCTGGTTATTCAAGGAGGCTTGGATGTAGATGTGCACTTGGTCCAATAGAGACACTCCCAAGTTTCCCTTCAGGGCCATACGGTTAATATCCTTCCACTTTTCTACTCTGTCGGCTTCTGTGTGCCGAGAAGGGAATGACAAAAAAGAGAACGGATCCGACGGGCTTTTTTGTTCCGAATGCGAGGCTGATTGAGAGCTGCTGATCAGAAAAGTTACATCGTGACCTTTGCGTACCAAAGCTTTACCCGTCTGTCGCATATGCATGTAGTGGCTCCCAGTGATTTCAAACGGAAAGAACAGATATTTGAACTTCTTAGGTGCACGACTGACAGCCTCGCCATACGTAATAACAGTCGTGTTTATCAAACAGAAGAGCAGAGCTGCTAGTAGACTCGCATACATCCTCGACGCCATTGTTTACTTTTGTAGAAACCTGTTGAGTAAGTAAGAAATATCGATTTAATTATTTGAAAAACTTGTTAATTGTCCTGGACCGTTTAATTTGAGTTGTTTGACTGGGATTTAGCTCTTTAGAAAAGTCATGAAATGAAAATAACCCAGAATTCTTCCGGGCTGTGTTCGAATTGGCGGCTAAGACTACGACTACGGCTTGATCACTATACCTCCACGTGCATTGAAGCATACAATCAGCTCTTAGCAACATCAGCAGCCGCCAATTTGGACATGGCCGAATAAATCAAGTGCAAGTTAGATTTGAATAATGCCTGGTAAAACGACTTGCTTAGTCACAAGTTCCACTTAAATGATTTGATTTCCTCAGACTGTGTTGACGACAGTTGCTACGTCATAACATGATTCGGAGCAAAATTTTGCGTAGTATAAGTGCTAGACGGCGAACACCCAGACACACTTCTCAATGGATGTATATGGCACAATGTTACCAGACTTTGCCCATCTGGAGGTTGCTATACGAAAGCTTGCCCCGAACCATTTGACATAGCGACTGTTTCTATAGCATGAGGAATTCAAATTAAGCACTAAGTTGTGACTAAACAAGTCAATGTATCAGACATTATTCAAATCTAACTCACGAAGGTGCACCGATATGGGGCAAGGTGTAGGCCTGCCGGTGACTATTTTGTGTCTTCATTGTGTGCTTGGAATCTCAGGAATTCTTGGGAAGGGTACTTTGTACAAGAGGAAAATAGTGAGTATGGGTACTTTTTTTTCGGGGGGGGGGGTACCCTCTGCCTCATATCGGGAAAGGTATTTGCAAATGGCTTTAGAGAATAGACTGAGTTGTTTCGATAGTCTGAGCCATGTAGTGCTGTATAAAAACATTGTGTTATTGCATCTAGAAAAAGTAAATTTTTGACTACAAATTTTCTTCATTTTCTTTTCTTTTTTTCCTTCAAATTAACAGCTTGATTTACTATTGAAATTTATGATTGATTTTATAAACAAGGATAAAAACAATATATTTTAAGCTTAGTTTGAGTAACAAAGGATAAACAAATTCTCCCTGCTTTTTTTCGGCTGGTTGTAAGAAACAAGGGATAACAAAAAACATCCCTTTACTTAAATTATCACCACAATTATCAAACACACTCCCTTTTTGTCATCTTTTTCAATAGTGAAGCATACGTTGTCGCTAGACCATGGTTAGACAGTGTGCGTATAATTATTCTGTCAATATCATGATGCAGTTTAAAATGTGGCCAATTGTTTTGCTATTGGAAATGGTGTGAATTTAAAGATTGGTAGAACAAATTTAAATAGTCCACCGATTTCTTTTTTTCTTTTTCTTGCAGCAACATTTTATGCAGCACGATTTTAACATTTTGAAAACAACTTCAAGAAAGGTGGCTATATAAATATTACAAAAAACATTCAAGTAAAAAATGAAATGGTTGTGGTTAAAAATCAACCTGTTCTAGCGAACACGACAGTGGTGGTGGGAACAGTTATCAGCGTTTATAAATGGTAGTCTTTTCAAATTGCTGCTGTTAAATTTAAAAAAAGTTTTAAGTCATAATAACTTACGTGTTTTCGAAGAGCAGAGGAATAAATCGCAGCAGAGCAAATCAGTTGCTGTCAGAACCACACATCGTCACACAAGAGTTGATGTACATCTAGACCAAATCCTACACGTGGCCACAATGTTATCGGCTCACGTATTGACATTCCCACCGGGAGATAAGGCTGAGTTTAGCCACTATCGTCAATGCCAAGGTTTATGTTTGAACAAGATGTATTTTTAGGCTTTTCAAGTTTATTTTTGTTTTAAATTAAGTTCAAACGCTTTTTACAAATTCTTCAAAAATCTCATAGAAATATATTTATTTATGGAAAACAAAATGCTTACTTGCAATGCAAATACAACTTTTCTCAAATCACCATCGTGCGACCTTCATAGCATTTAAGCAGGCTTAACCAATCCTACAACTAATTTTGAGTTTATTGAAAACTAGAGAATTACTTTGTTTCACTCTTTCCTTAAGCCATTGATGTATTATAATCTACAGTGCTGGAGGACTCGAGACCGGTCCCGAGTCCACTCGTTAGTGGACCCAGACTCAGTTTCGATGGGGGAGACCTCCCCGGACTCCCCCCTCGGACTCGGACAACAGAGACTCAAACACCACCACGCTGAAAACATCCTAAACGTTTCATAATTCTCTAACAATGACCAGTTCAGTCACATAAAAGCATTCTCGACTGTGAACTATTAGGTGACCTACATTCCAAACCAATTTTGAACTGAATCATAGGAACTATTCCCCACTTGACCGTTTGCCGTTGTTTGTTGTAACTTTGGTTGATAAAGACTAATTATTTGAGGCATTCAATGGCCTGATGTTTTGACCTTGACAGAGTCTGTCGCGAAGTCTAACATATAAGTGAAAGAGATTTACATAAACTTTTGTTACCCTTAGCTATTAAATGAAATAAACGCTTTTGGGCAGCACTGTTGCCCTAACCAAATTAAGCGAAAATAGTGGAATGAAAATGACCAGGCTGCATCGATATTTACTAGATAGAATATTGATACTGTGGTGTGCTTTGTAGCTGTTTGTAACTGCCAAACCAGCACAAACCAGCACATCACCGATACATACGCTCCTTGCCGTCTGACACCAAAACAGGAACTGAGACCGATGGGACCAACAGCGAAACATTTTATACGAGTTTAGTTGAACCATGGTTGAATGAACGCACCTGGCGTTATGTAACAGCACTAACAAAAGGACCACAAGGCTGCAAAACAGTTAAGTGGAAAGACTTGACTTAACTTTTTATTTCACTTAACATTCGTTCATTAAAGTATATATTTCGGATAATGTCTGAAGACGTGTGAATTTTTTTTAAATATATATGTATACACGCATATTTACTTAAACTCTTTGAGCGGTTGTTATTATTACCAGTCATATTTATCACGGTGACCTTTTATTGAGTTAATCATTATCATTTTCTAAAATCCCGCAAAGAAAAAAGATGCAACCAAAGTCCTATAGTTATAAGCGCTATCAGTGACACATCTCACCGTGATTATGTTGTCCTTGCTCGGCTTCAAAGTCACCGAACTGTTCAACTTGAACTTATCGGCCCTCTTCTAAAACCACGGCTTGAGCTCCGGCTTGGGCTCCGTCTGCCTGTTGGAAACGAAGCCCCGTATCGAAAGCGCACGTTTTTAACAATGGCGGACGGAGACTAAAGCCGAAGCCCGGAGCCTATATGCCATGGTTTTTAAAATGGCCCATGAAACTACCATGACCCAAATCAAACAACAGCGATTTGTTGAATAGTTCCACGCCGCTTATTGACACAGTGATTGATATCATTCATGAATTCGATAATAAGAATATACCTCTCGTGACTGTAAATAAGGCAAATCAGAGTAGCTTGTGAGACTCTTACGACAACGTCCGTTCCCTTACTGCCTAAATATCTCTTCGCCCTTGTTGATCACACGTTCCGTTCGGTGTCCACACCCTTACAACCTATTGCTATAGTGTGAAGGTGGTGCGGCTATCGTGTTGGGTCACTCGGTGGGGCTAGACGAACGGAATCAAATTATTATGGGATGACGTTTGATGACGCGGAGATGACACTTTGGCTACCTTTTGTACGCCACGAAAGGAAAATAACTGTCTAGAGGGCGCCCTATATCCCCCCATAACGAGTTGCAACTGATGAGGGAACGTCGTCGGGGAAACAAACGGTGTTCTACATCTAGTACAGCCGCCATGTTTACTTTATGCCTATAGGGCCTTGTGGCGAAACACTTCGAACGAAAATTTGCTTTGCGGACGGAAAGTTGCTGGGTTGACTTAATTTTGCAGCTGTTGAACAAGTACACTACTGGAAAATGTTAACTTCTGTTACGAAATGGCTCCTTAAAAAAAACCTCCAAACCCGTAAACAAACAAACTAACCGAAGAAGAAGGAAAAACAACACGGGGAGCAGTTAAGTGCGCCCCTACCTCTGAAATTCTGATAGGGGCACGCAAATCTGCCGGCAGAACTAAGTTTTGGAGACAAAAGAAACACACAGTACACCAAAATAATCGTATTTTTCAGGTTTGTATGTGGTAAAAAAAGGACCACACCCTTTATTGTATACACATTAAGTAATTTGTTCAAACCGCCTAACTGTTTTCAGTAACAATATTTATATAAGTTGGGAGTTAAGCAGTGATGGAATATTTGGAAGCAAGCCGCACAGAGAAAACTAAACAAACATGGGAAGGGCCTAATTAGTATTTACATTCATGCATAGAATTTTTTTTCTCTTAATGACAAAATGATTTATATTTGAACTAAATTCACTCGAGATTGATTCCATAATGTTAAAACACAAAAACTTCACAGTCATACAAATGTATAAATACCAAAACGACGATAGCAAAACAATTAAGATTTCAGACACAAACATTAAGATTTCAGAAAAGAAATGTAGAAGATTCAATAGTTTTGTGTTTCAAACCTTGATTCAGAGATAAAGTGCAAAAAACAAAATGAGAACATCAAG
>CM021536.1:3657126-3670931 GCA_010994315.2 Pisaster ochraceus
TGATTGCAGATGGTGCACCGCATGAATGTAATGACTGCTTGGGGGGCCTAGTAAAGTCAAAGAAACCATTGGAGTTGAAAGAAAACAATGTATAAACATTTTAATATGTGTTAATAAAGGGGTATAAATAAACAATGTGCATAACTGTTTTTGAAGACACGTGCCTAGGAGACAAGTCATCCTGGAGCAATCAAGTAGGACAAACTGTCGCCGCAGGCTGTGGCTCGACACCCGTTCAAAAGCAAATTGCGTCCTTAAGGCTTACTCCCCAGTTACACAGACCGTGGGTCGATCAATGACAGGGCACACTCCAAGGGAACGAGGTTGACAACGGGGTTCAGAATAGTCATTTACAACGTAAAACAACACGGTCAGTTAGCGACTAGCAAACCATTTCACCAAACACTAATGACGTTGCCTTATCCACAGATTTGTTACCAGTAAACAAAACAAAATCAGATACACTTGTAGTATTATATTCTGAGACTTTGACATAAAACAAATCAAATGTGGGGCTTCGGATGATAGGTGGCAGCAGATAACAGGTAATACTGCATTTGTTGCGTACGGACATTTCGCCAACATAAATTTACCTGATCAGTTGATAAGTCTTTTTGCCACCTACAGGTGTCCCGAAAGATTATAACTGGAGACTTTGGAACGCTAGGTGGCAGCAGACTTACCAGGTAATTTTAATTGTTATGTAGTTCTGAGCATGCGCCCATTACCAAGAACAATGGATTTTACCCGGTAAGTCTGCTGCCACCAGCGTCTGGAAAGTCCACCATTGAAAGAAAAAGTAGAAGAAAGGAAAAATTACAAAACTTATAGCTAGACGATTTTTCCTCCGATTCTCCATGGATAAAAACTTACACTTCACCATTTCGAACATTCAAGTAACGAAAAAAATGTGTTTTCAAACGCGTCACAACTTTCTCTTTCTGGAAACATTATCGCAAGAAGGGATTTAACGTTATTGCTGTTATAATACTGCCGGTGAGGTGATGTTTGTGGCCCTTAAAAATTATAAACTCAAATCTTTTTTTTCTAAATCTTTTAAAGTAAAAAAAACCAAAAACGACCTCTTTTGTTGCGCACTCTGAAAGGGGAGTTTCTAAAATATATTATTACTTTTGAAAAATACATCTACATTTGGATTATCTTACATTTTGAAACACGCACCTGTTCTGTCTTTCTTTACACTTCCAAACATTCCTCGAGAATTTCCAAAACAAACTGACCGGATTAAAAAAAGAAAAAGAAAAAAGGTTAAATAGTTGTTTACTTTAAAGCAAGCTAATATATTTAGCTTTTGTTTTAGAATGAATTTCATATCACGCAATCGATTTAAAGGAACATGTTTCCTTCAGTTTGGGCGCTTTTGGGCTACAAAAAGCGTATGCTATGAGATTAATATGGTTTGAAAGATGTTTTAAAAGTAGAACATAATGATTCACACAAATATCTCTCGAATTTGTGTGTTTTTCTTCGTACCTCATGAACTCATACGGCTCGCCGTTTCTAAGAACCAAATTTTGACTCTACGGGCCGTGCTAGTTGACGACGTAAAAGGAAAAGAAAAAAAGAATTAAAAAAAAACAAAAAAAAACAACAACGACACATTTTTGAGTCATATTTGTGTGGATCACTATAACTATTCTACTTAAAAAAAAATCATTCCAACCATATTCATTTCACAGCCCGAAGTGCCCAATCAATACGTAATGGGTCCCTTTAAACCTGTCGATAATCTTTACATTTCCGACAGGGTCATTTTGGGCACACACTGGAATCTCGGTGTGTTCATGGAGAAGTTTACAACTAATATATACTTGTAACTTTCAGGACAAGTATCGTGGACCCATGTATTTACACCTTTTATGAAATTCATCGCTTCAATTTACATAACAATATGAGATGATGGTGCACCTTTTATAATTTAGTACCAGAATGAAATTACGACAAGCAAGTTGGCAACACGATGAAAGGCAAAACACGAGGACCAATGCCAAGATGCGCAACCTAATTTCCAGCGGTACGCATTGACAAAGTGCTAGTTCATCTTGATGACAACTTCAAAATATATCCACCTTAATAGTAACTCACTCGACTGATCTTTCAAAAAACGCATTTTTCCCCCTAAAACGTAGGACTCATCATACAATGTACAGGTAAAAATCGCCGGGGTCAACTATTTCATGGGTATGAACAGATTGAAAAAAAGAAGAAGAAAAAAAGGAATTTGCGACAGCAACGACACTCAGATATTGACCGCCATGAAACACTGTTAAGGATGAGTAAAACCAATAAGATTATTTACTCTAAGTTTGCCTGTTGAGTGAGTGACTGCTCGTACGTCCGCATAAAATAATGGTTAGGCCTACTGGTTGAGCACCAGCCAACGAGAGCATACAGTTCACATGAAGTTTACGCATTTGGATACCTGACACAAGGACTATACCTTAAAGAGGCTGTATCTGCATGATCAAAGCAGGCTTGTGGCTGTACATGGAATTATGAACTCTCACCAAGTCTGCACGCACGCCCTCCTCCGTATCATAGAGCGCGCGCGCGCTGTAAGTGGGTTAGAGTACTTGTATAGCCACATGCCTGGGCCCAATTTCATGGCTCTGCTTACCTCAACATTCTGAGCTTACGATCACAATTATCCGCTTACTGTGCAAGCGCCAAATTTCTGCGCTAGATGTGTAAGCGAAGAACGCCTAGTAACGTGAAGTACGCACGCGCACACGCAAAAATCGCCTGCTATTCCTTCAAATACGCTTGACGTAAGTGCGGGATGCCCCGCTTTCTTAAACGCCACGATTCTTTGCTTACGGTAAGCAGAGCCATGAAATTTGGCTCTAATTTTATCATTAAGACGCGATGGTAATTTAATAAATATATGAATAAATAAATAGATAAAAACATAAATAAACTAACAACCCGATCAGTTATTTAGTACACACCATTACCATTCCTCCATTTACATCATTCCGTCTGAAACACTGTTAAAGGTGAGGAAGAACATTCGAAGTCCCCCCAAATTCCCAATGCTTATTTTGATTGCCGCATAAGCACTAGTGATCTTGCACAAAACCCCAGACAAAAGATAAATCGTGTTGCATTGCTTTCACGAGAATGGGACCACTTAAATGTAATGACATTTTCAAAGAATGATTGGATGATATTTTTTTATTGGAGCTTAATCAACTCTGCCAAAATCCAATGATGTGAGGAAAAACAGAAATGGAAGTTTAATCATTAAATTTTGATCTTCGGCGTCATGCTCTTTGGGAACAAGGTGTCTATTAATTATTTACAATGAATAATACTAGTTCTCCGTTTGTTTTGAGTTATATCTTCAAACTTTCAAGGCTGTCATAGTAAAAGTTGTTAAACCTCAAAACTGAAATGTTTGGGTTACGAAAAAAGGATAAATAAAACACTACCTGTGCATTAGATGAGGACTGCAGGAATTGAAATGAGACATCGCCCTAGAGGTCAATATGTCAAATTAAAACACCTTAAAAATTTAGTGCGAGTGTTGTATGTCTTTATCACGTTGCCACAATCTATGTCGTGTACCCTTTATACATTCAGAATTATGAATACAGATTTCCGTGCATCAAAGGGAACCAGCCTACTTTCTAATTTCATCCTCGGTACGAGTGAGAGAAACAAAATCGGCCTCGTTTTGGTAATGTATATTATTAAGGACGCATATGTATTGAATTTCAGGAATATTTCCAATAACTTTTAATTTCTGGTTAAGTCATATTGTCGGCAATAAACTCACAATTATTATTCTACATAGTTATAAAGTTACAAATCGGGCACAAAAATGCAGCACAACAAAACAATCAGCTTCGTGGAAGACTGGAAAAAAGAATTTCGATCCTCGTCGAGAAGGTTTCGCTAAAATAAAAAGATTCAATTGTTTTTTTCAATATCTCGAAGTGAACATTAGTACAATCTAATTAACTACATGTACATCCTTTTTAATAAAAGTAATAAAGGACCCTCTCCAACCCCACCCCCCCAAAAAAAACCCAACAAACCAACAAGCAAAAACAAACCACATTATCAACATTTGACACTTTGCAAACGATTTTGACACTGACAGTAGACAAATAATTTCTGGTTCTGAATCCTATGGGTTCTAGGTTTATGTTCGCTCCCTTAATGCCAACGGCAGATTACAGAAAAAAGAGACAAAATGACAGCACAGTTTTGTGCTAAAATTACCCAGGCTGTAAGACTTCAACAAAAACATTGTTATTTTATCATCAGACCGAAGATGAAGAGGAAGACAAAAAAGAAAAAAAAGAAAAAGAAAAAAATAAATAAATAAATTTAATAAGGGGATAACCTTTCTCTGTTAGTAGGAGTGTTTCTTTGTGACAATGTAGGCAGCACCCATGTCTATTTTTCCCATTGCGCTGTTTATTAAGCGTGCGCATTAAAGTGACTGTTTGCTGCCCCTAGGTACCTCTGAACGATATTTCCCTTGATAACTAATGTATTTTTGTTTACCTCCAGTTTTACCTTTAAAGTTAGCCATGAGTTAAACTAACCAACCAATTAAACACAACAACAAACATCCCAACATCCCCAACGAACAACCAAACGAAACCCCCCTAAAAAGAAAGAAAGACAAAAACAACTACAACTAAAAAGCCGTAAGCTGTATACCAAAAATCTGGAGAGGGATTGCAGGTCTGCTGCCCTCTTCCGTCTGAAAAGTGTCATGCAGTTTAACGAGACCCACCAAGAATCAATTTCAATCGTGTATTGATCATATAAATAACAACTCAAACAACATTTAGAAGCTCAAACCTTTTTGCAATTATTGTCAGTCATCTTTACTCTAAGTGTAAAGTCTCATGGAATGTTCAAGTTTCTTTATGATCGTTATAAATAAGTGTAAGTCTTCAACTCTTATGGCAGACGAACGTGTGCGGCACATGATAAAAAGAAAATCTTATAAAATTTTACAGCCAGGCCGCATTTAAGTGTAAACCTAAAGTATAAACTTGACAAATTGCACTGCTCGAAGCATTGGTTCTATGTTCACATCATCGTCCGGAATTTGGGTCACCCCTGAAAGGGTGAAAAGGAAACAAACAGGGTGGGAAAATATGGCAGTACACAAGTCAATAAGGGCTTTAACACGCCACTGCAATCTATGTTTAGTTCGATCCCCTGCGTTTGTAAGTACGATCGCAGTGTAGTATACAAAAGGAGCCAATCTATTTCCACGGTAGCCTCGATTTCATTACATTGTGAAACGACAGCGTGATAGAGGCCCACATCCAGCATTTGTGTTAAGTTGTCTGGTGTCCAGACGCAAATCATTTCCATTCCTTTGGAGCTGCAAGGTTCTCCTCCGTGTCCGATTGGTATTTCGCTAATCTGGGCCCCACATTGTGGTCAGGGTACGCCCCTTCAGTCTCCCCCTCGCACTCCTCTTTGAGCGACTCTTCCGTAACAAACTCCGTTATGGCCGTCAGGGTGCGCGCAGGCGCCGACTGCCGGCTACTCGCACCCGCCTTGGCCTTCTTCTTCCGTTCGTTCTTGTTCGAGTCCACTTTGCCGTTGCTCATGTGCATTAGAAGTGTCACTGTGGTACTGTATTCCATAGTCCGGTCTCTTAGAAACTGTTTTTTACAGAGCAGGCGCTTAAAGGCCGTGCGGAATTCCCTATTAGTGGCGTATATCAGAGGGTTCAGGGAGCTGTTGATCCAGCCCAGCCACAGGACCACAGTGAAGACACCGTCGGAGACGCACTCCGGGCAGAACGGCAGGATGCAATTCACCACAAAAAACGGCAGCCAGCAGAAGACGAAGACGCCCAGGATGGCACCCAGGGTCTTGGCAGCCTTGTGCTCCCCCTTCTGATTGTTATCGAGGACCCTGTTCTGGCTCCGTATACTCTGCTCCTGTCTCCTAGCCTCGCGGTAAATCATCAGGTACACGATGATCATCACAATGGAAGGAACGTAGAAACTTATGCACGACGACAACACGGCGTACACCCCGTTCAAAATAAAATCACATTTGGGTGGGTTTTCGTCCATGGTATCTGGGCCGTCCACTGTGTGAATCCCCGTCAGTACCGGCACGAAAGACAGCACACATGACACGATCCACACGCATGCTATCATGAACAGCGCTCTGTTTTTCGTCATTTTACTTTGGTAGTCAAAGGGCTGCGTCACGGCCCAGAAGCGATCCAGGGCAATTACACATAAGTTTAGAATGGAAGCTGTCGACATCATGATATCCAGTGCTTGGTGCACGGTGCAGAATTTACCGAAGGGCCAGTACCCTATGGTGAAAGACGCCGCGTTCCACGACATGACCAGAAATCCCACCAGAACGTCCGACAACGCGAGCGACACCACGAACCAACTGGTTATCTTGTGCCGTAGCTTCCGCCATGACGTGACGGCAGCGATCACAAGTATATTCCCAAAAACGGTGAGCAGCGAGATGATGGCCAGCGCGATGCCGGCAGCCACGTTGGGGTCCCCGGGGGCTAGGAGCTCCGCCTCACTCATTGAGACATTCCGCAACTCGCCCAACTCGCTGTACATCAACTGGGAGCTGGTGGGGCCCTGCGATAGTGAAGACAGCTCGTCTGCTAAGTTTTCCAAACTCACAGTCATCTTCCGCACGAAGCTAGGTGCGACGTCGCTGACACCATGTCCTCCAAATAAATCCAACAAGTCACCGCTCCGAAATGTCCCCGTGTATACACTTGCCCAACCGGACACGACATGTAAGATCCATCAGAATGCGTTCGCTATTTAAGTCCTGAGAACCTGTGGATTAAAAAAAAATAATAATCACCATCTCGTCCAAAAACTGTGTCAATCTGTAAAAAAAAAAAAGGACTAGTAGACCTGTATGTACAACAAAACTCCCACGTCCTTGTTTGGTCGAGGTTGCTTAGTATCTCCACGTACGGTTGCTAGATTGTTATTGATATTGGACGTCAAACACGATGGCACCGCAGCGTTGAATGTTAGCTTTAATATCGGCAACATACAAACCGTGTCTGGTATGTTTATTGGATACCGAGAAATAGTGTGAAGCTGCTGTGCATCGTGACGTGTGCGCATGTCAGCGGCCCCAACTCCAACTCGGTTTGGCACCACGACGCTGCGGCCATGTTTGTTTGGTTGCCCGAATGCCAAAAAAAAAAAAAAAAAAAAAAAAAAAAAAAAAATCATCAGAGCCAATTTTTATAACAGAGCACCGCAGGCTCAACCTACTTTCCTTGCAACACCGATTTCCCACACGAGTATTTATATCAATGATGTTATGCGTCCAAAAGAACATGGCATTCGTAAAAAATTCACAGTAAGTTTTTTTCTTAGTTGTGGAATCTTTCCCCCTTTTCCGGTAGTGACGCACTGTCAACACAATCGTATAGTTTCCGAGCAACAAAAATGCACTGTTAAGAAGAAACAGGGTACTTTTATATTTGTCATGGCAACAATAACAAATTTCTCCAAATAGTGTTTAAAGTGAAGAAATCTGATAACAAGATAGCAATAGTTTATAGGTGACAAATTTAAGAACCGTCGAATAATACGCAGAATCTTAATAAAATTTAGAAGAAATAGTAAAAGTACCAATAACCCTGAAAATATATCCAAACACTATTACATTAAAAATAGAAAAAAACGCCCTTGAAATAATCGTTTTGCTTAGCACGTGAACAATCTTGTAGTCCAGCACATGAGTAATAAATAGTCTAGTCTAGCACATGACTAATCGTGTAGTCTACAAATGAGGATCCGTCTGGTTTAGCACTTGAGTAATCGTCTTGTCCAGCCTATGAGTAATCGTGTACTCTAGCGAATGAGTAATCGCGTAGTGTACCGCATGAGAAACCGACTGGCTTAGCACATAAGTGATTGTATAGTCTGTAGCAAATGAGTAATCGAGTAGTCTAGCACATGAGTAACCGTCTAGTCTAGTACATGAGTAATCGTGTAGTCTAGTACATGAGTAATCGTGCAGTCTAGTACATGAGTAATCGTGCAGTCTAGTACATGAGTAATCGTGTAGTCTAGTACATGAGTAATCGTGTAGTCTAATACATGGGTAATCGTCTGGCTTGTCATATTATGTTACTTTGCACACGAGTAATCGTTTAGTCTAGCGCGTGAGTACATTTCTGGCTTAGCGGATGAGTATTCGTGTAGTCTATCACAATGGGAAATCGTGTCGTCTACCAGTAATCGTGTAGTCCAGCACACGAGTAATCGTCTAGCTTAATAGCGCATGAGTAAATGTCTAGTCTGGTACATGAAACGACCCTGATCAAAGAGAGTGCTGCTAATAGTAATTCTCTTCACCCAGTCGTGATTTGAATACAAAATGCACAGGGCGTCGTCACCGATTTACGCCCCATTTTTTTCCCCTCATTTTCAAATACAGGGGAAAAGCCAACAACCTCTTACTGACTTATGTTTAGAGAAGTAAAAGCTTTGGTACATTTCTCTACATCAGAGAGCGTTAGATGTTATAGTTCAGGTGAAACTTGGGACAGTGACAGTGACACAACTTGTTTTTAAACGATGGAAGATGAATGCAATTTGATGTTTTTTCTTTTCCCACGCTACTGGAATTTATTTGAACAAGGTCAAGATGATCTACAGCCTACCGCAAAGCCCTGACTAGAGTTCTTGTATTTGTGTTTGTTTTAAAAAAGCACCAGCAACCCCTTTTTCCAATTCTTGTCAACAAACCCCTCCTTCCTTCGTCGAGATGTTGTGCAAACATGCATAAACCACTGGCACTGCCTTTAACAAAATGTTGGTAGACTGTAGGCAGTCTTCACCGCCACCTGCATATCGGCGCGCGTGATTAACCGAGATGGTCAATACAAAATTATGACATTAAAACATTGATTGGTAAGGGCCATAAAAAGAAGCCGTCCTTCTAAAAATAAAAATGCCGTGCGTATCCACTCACTAGCGGGAGAGAGATAGAGAGGAGAGAGAGAGAGAGAGAGAGAGGGGGGAGAGGGGGGGGGGTCGGGGATAAACACACGCCGCCTATTCGTGTTCAAGACCTCAGAGCGGCGCAAAAGACAGAACATGAAAAATGCCGGCAATTATTTTATGTTCATGCTCCACGGTGCATGAGTACATCAAAAGAAGATTGTGTGAGTGGATCATATCACTAGTTTACAAAACAGACGTTTGAAAGGTTGGCTTATGAGCACAAAGTGTACACGGGTCTCTGGGATAAACAGCACCGAGCTCTGTAGTTTGACACTCCTGTCATGTCAAATTTAGAATCAATGCGTATGTGGGGGCGTCTAGAAATACCAGTTCTTGTTTTATGTTTTCCCTGTCGATGTTTTGGATGTATTTATGAAGTTAAAGTGAAAAATGCACACTCTCCTATACTATGCAGGGACGTTGCCCGCCGGGAAATGCCGGTGTGTGTAAAATAGGAACTCTTTTTGTGTGTGTGTGTGAACGGTGAACCCATCCTCAATTATTATTATTCGACTTTTTAATCTCAGACATATAGAGGGCGCTCTTTGGATTGCGTATGGAGTGAGAAAGACTAAACAGCATAGATTGGTTGACATAATAGTTTACAACTTTGTAACACGAAAGCATCATACCCTAAATGTACTATGAAATGGAAAAATTAAACCTTTTTGGGAGGTTAAAAATGGTTCACCATTCTCTGAAGTGTAGTTGTTTTTAATTCGGCAGGAACCGTCACCATGCAGAGAACACCAAACACAGATCACAATAACGGTGAAAATTACAGAGGTAGTTTGTATGATAGTTAACTTTATTAAAAGTTAGTGAATTGCGCTCAAAACATGTTTTGAGGGAAATTGTATTCCACACAAAATTGTTCTGCCAAAATTTTAGGACATAGGCCTATTATTCGTATAACGGTGCTGAGACGAACAAGTTATATTTCTTCCACGCAATGTTTAAAACCTTACAAGACGAAAGTTGCTGGTATTTTTTAATATTGTTATTTTTTTTCACGAAAAGGTGGTTTTAAAAGCATGATTATAATTTTGTACAAATCAAATTCCAGACTAAAAAACAAGGCCACCTGATGGAATATATTGAATACTTCAACCCGAGCCAGAGCGCCGTAAACACTACTCTCCGCGGTAGCACGTGACCCTGTGGGTCTCAACAATAAGAGACAGACCCCGATAGGTGACGGGCCATCGTATGGATTCAGGATCAGATCGAAGCCTGACAGAGGGCTGATAAGAGACAACAAAATATAGGCCGTCTAACCCCCCAGACGAAACAAACACTGGCGAAAGTCTACCCTCTCCGCTTTCATCCAATACAACCGAAAAGCAAACACACCGCGGTCGGTACACACCCCTGACTTGACAGGAGGGGATGACCCTAGGGGGTTACCCCTCTCCATATACGCGAGGCACTGTCAAACCATCCGTGGAAACCTGTACCGAGAACGGCCTGGATTCTGTGTCATGGGGCCGTAGACCCAAGAGGGTCGTGAGCCTTTCGTTTACCCCGGGATCGTATCGAGACTCCAGCCTTGCCTGATTTACCACTGCACGGCCAGACAGCGATCCTCCGCTGTAGTGTGTTTGCGGAAGTTAATGACGAGGGAAACTGCACGTTCTTGGAGGGTCGTTTGGTGTATACGACTCAAAGACGGTGAAACTACCCCCAAGATGTACTTTGTTGGATCAAAACCTGCGTGTTTATGGGTCTTGTCTTTTCTACAAGCTTTGCGTCTGCTCGCACATAACAAATAAGCATAAAATGAAGTCGGTAACCTTGAAAATAACTTCGTTTAAAGTCCTGCAATCCATGAAAAAGCGCAACCCATGCCAACAATCTAAATGTAAGGCAACGTCATTCCACCTCTATACCATTTACAATGTCCACAGCTGACAATCTATTTGTGCAATTTAACCAGTATAGCACTCCAACGCGCACTTGAGGGATGACTACAAGTGGAAAAAACATCAATCATCAACCTGATAAATTATGGCAGATACGATGTAGAAGTTGTGCGCCGTAATCTTGACTGATGTATTATGCCATAGACGGTTCTGTAACACGTCATTAATTTTTTTAAAGAGTAAATTCATTCCGATCCTCTTGTTTTCACTAACCACACAATTCCAAAACTCACCTCATATTTCCAACTAAAAATGACCAAAATTAGCACAAAATCCCTATTCAAAACAACTGTTTCCCCAAAACTAGTGTCACAAAAATTGATACAATTTCCATCAGTTGGTTGACTGACGTGTCTGTTGAAAGCTACATGATTGAAGTGGCTGTAGTAGAGGAAATATTGCACGTTGTTTTCTCGATGAAAAAAAAAATGCAAATACAAGAAAAAGAGTGCCACATTTACGATAAAATTTGCACAGGTACAAACTTCAAGATACCTGAAGGAGAAGTTTGTTATGACTGAACACTTAAAAGAACCAAAGGTACACATTTTATGTGAAAGAATAGAAAATAAAAAACAAATAGGGGAAAATGGTGGACGAGGTGGAAGTGGATATTGAGCGTTCCAAACAGGAGGGTCCCTCGTAGCGGGTCGATCCCGCCTTCTGCACCCACCAAATCACAAGCCCCGAATGACATCTTCAAGTGACTGATATCGATCTCAAGACGCAATAAAAATGTATTGGCGAAGGAGTCCCAAGTGGGACCCAGAAAGCCCTGGGGGCACTTCTGCTGGACTCCTTTTACCCTCTTGGAATATTATATTGTTATTCAAAGGACGTTAAAGAGCGTTTTCGGCTCGGAGTGAAGAGGGGAGTATGTTTTGTTGTAACTCTGCTTGTACATTTTTTAACTTGCTGTGTCAACAAAGTTGTCTTACAGAGTTAATTTGACCGTGGATGCTACCGTCTATGTCTTGTCCCTTCATGAATATGACTGTACACTGATTTTCATAACGAACGGAAGGGTCGAACTACTTTTGCATTCTATTCTAAGTTTTGTTGCCCTGATTTCAATGGGAGAGTGACAAAGATTGTCGATCCAAATTGAGGTCTGCTTCCTTGTCTGATAGTTGACGTCAGCCTCCCTTACAGCCCCGCAGTCTTGCAGAAAAGCCGTAACAAAACAATGGAAACGCACAGCTATGTACGCGTAACTGACGTGATTGGCCAATGGGCGACCTTTACGTAATGGCACCCTATTCCAGTGACATCCATAGCTGTGAAGTAAGGGAGTTGCTACCGTTTGCGATAGCCATTTTCAGCCCCCAACCCCCCCCCACACACATGTGCGCACAAAGGAAGCCAGCTCAGACCGTACGTTCGGTTGTCCTGCATTTGGACGTCCAGCAACCACGTGACAAAATAAAACTGGTTCCCCCCATGTCGCAACTCTCTCAATATTCAGCTTTTTAGGTGACACAATTGTGCATTTTTATTGCCTATGAGCAACGTTTATTGTGAGGGCGCCCTACTCCAGTGACATCATTTTGCCTGTTAACAGTGTGTCAAAGTTCCCTGTCTTATCGCGATCAATCGTTCAGGTCCTTGACATTCTCTATAACGACACGGGCAGATTTTCTGCACACAGCACCCTCGTATCACAGAAAACATGCCATATTGTTTGCATCCAAGCCTTTTAATTTGGTTACATTGACTTGAATGTAACAACGACTATCCACGCAATCATGTGAACGGTCTAAATATCATGGCCGGCAACGATGCAGATTTCAGCCATTCTAGTTGGCTTCTTTGTACGACAGTCAGGTCATCGCATTTGGTAGTCGATATATGAACGGGACCAGTCTATTTTTCTGTGTTTGAGAGGCGAGGCACGTCTTCGTGTGGGCGAAGACACACCTTGCAGGTCCACCGCGTTCAATATAAATTTACCGTGCAATGTAGTCAGAGTCTTGTACCCAAGCGTTTGAAAAAAAAAAAAAAAAAAAACAAGCCAAGATGGATACAACAAATCATGTGCGCTATTGCTCTGACAAAACACGTCATCACTACAACTCATTTATTCCCATCGTCACACAGATGAGCTGATTGTGGGTGGGGTCATCCGCCCATCTAAGTAGTTTTTTCTTTATCTTGGATTCGATGTCAACATCACTGAGCACGATTCCCTTTCTCTTGATCTCAATCCCGGATCAATCAGTAAGTCCTTTGAAAGGAATAAGGGATTCAGTTTCAGCTTGTTCATCAGTCTGAGAACAATTTGCTGAAATGAAACCCAGAAAGCAGACAGAAAGAAAAGAAAAATGCTGGGATCCAAAATAACTTGTGGGCCAGACAGTGGGCGGTGCACGGTCGTGGCATGCCGAGAGTCTCACGATGGAAACCCGCTTTGAAAGAATCAGACATGGTCTACGAAAGTAACAGTATTAATACAACCAGCCCCAACACACACACCTGTGTGTCGAACCGGTAACTTGATCGAGGACCTCTCTTTGGCTTCTCATTGTTTGGACTTACTTTTTCTTTGGCGACCCATCGGTATTGCATACACGCAAGTGAAGCGAGGACGTCTTTGCATTGCCAAATGGGTAAACAAGCTCACAGACACAATCTGGTTTCGGTGGCAACCGAAGTCCTGCTATTGTTCCCCTCTATTGTGATGTTACATTTGAACGCATTGTTTTTTTTTCTGTTATGACGATATTGTCAATCGAGGCTGTTTGTTTTCTATTAAAATCCCATTGACGTGTTGTTCTATAAAATTGGAGTATCGATTAGTACACGTCTTCGGTTTAAATATTGAGACTCAGGTCATACGCATACACGCACACATGGTTTGTGA
>CM021536.1:3682694-3692874 GCA_010994315.2 Pisaster ochraceus
GATATGAGAAAGAAAAAAAAGTATAAGAAAAGCCTGCCCTATAAAGTGTGATCCGACTTTATGATGAGGGACGCTACAAGCTATCGTACCCCGATAGCACGGGTTAAGATGCCATAATATACAACCCCGCGAGAGTGCTTAATTCTTTCCCCCACGCGGCGCCGACGTTGCAATCTAAGCTAATTAGAGAGCCAATCCCGGCCGGTGAGAATAGCACAGTTCAAAAACTATACACACGGTCGAGCGGGCATCGAGCAAGACATGCGAAATAATCGTCCCCCTTGCTCGGCATCAGGGATTCCCCATTGAGGGTGTGTACCGAGGTTCTTGTTTTGATTTAGGATGAGGGAAATCTGCCGTTTGTCACGCATGGGAAGGCGGGTTGCGACCTCGAGCCCAGGCAAAGGATTATTGTTGGGTTTAACGACCATAACAGGAAAGACAAACAAACAAAATGACCGGACAAACTGAACTTAAGAATAGAAATGAACGACGATATAAAACTATCCGAAATTGTTGTCAGGAAACAATTATTTTGAAAGAAATGTTTGATGACAATAATAACTACCGTGAGTTTCACAATTACAAATGTATGAATTAGTACTCATTCGCACTTCACAAACAATTCAAATGATCTTCACTGATGCTCCCTATAAACAAAGTTATACAAGTTATTTTGTTCCTTTTCTGCGTAACTCAAATAACAGCATATTGATTTCAAACCAGCTATTTAAAAGTTTTCTTGCCATTTTCAATGCCTTTCGTCTTTAAAAGCAAACCAATGGAACTCCCTCCTTTCCACCATTTCTCACTCACCAAGAAACAATTATCTCCTTACAGTCTGACAGGCGGCACTGACAAAACAAAAAAACTTGTCCATCACGCGCTATACCGAGACAGGGCCGAGGAGGTCTGCAGCGGCACTCTCCGCTCCGGCGTTCCGGGTTAATGAGGGCATCCCGGAACTTGATTGGATTCCGGGTTTTTCTCCGCCACTCTTCCTCTCCTACAAGAGTGTATTGTAATGAATTTCCCCAAGCCCAGAAAGAAAATTGAGAACGAGGTATCATGACCAACAATCCAGTTTAACGATTTCCCGCGGCATCTGTTGTTTTTCCCCCCTCCTTCTCTTCTCTCTATCGCACGGACGGGCTGAGACAGCAAACTTCCGGTAGCAGGAATATTGGCTTACCTTAAACAGTGGATTATAAGCTACGCCTTGTGGTTTTATTTTAATGTCATTTACGAGTTTATTTATTCAGTTTTTATTAGTTTAAGTCTTCCTTTAATATCCCTAAACGGAGAGGCGGTGTT
Organism: Pisaster ochraceus; assembly: GCA_010994315.2. Classification (NCBI taxonomy): domain Eukaryota; kingdom Metazoa; phylum Echinodermata; class Asteroidea; order Forcipulatida; family Asteriidae; genus Pisaster; species Pisaster ochraceus. The sequence continues at coordinate 3,684,009 of CM021536.1, forward strand.
GGAATGGCCCAAAACTGTTTTAGTTGCAAATCACTTTATTGAGCCGTAAATAAACTTAAACGGCCGCCATCTTGTATCAAATAACTTCGTAAACACAACCGGAGAACTATTTTTGAAATTAAATATTGAATACCACCAGACAAGGAGAGTTAATCATCACCGTGGTGCATATTTCTTCTTGAATACGGTTCGTAGATTATGTAAACAGTTTGTTAGGCGATTGGCCGTGAAATTGGGTCACTGTATTGCTGAAGGGGGCGGTTTGGTAAGGAGGGGGGGGGGTGTTGCCTATCGGTATTGTACACGAGTTTTTGTCTGGCAATTGCCGCTCCCCAGCTCGTATATGATAAGGTGCCTGTGTGTACGGAACCAGGTCTCGCCTCGTTATAAGTTTGTGCCGTTGTCGTTTGTCCTCGGTCAATGTTAGCCGACCTCCAATGTCAACACGCACACTTAGCTGTTTCCAACGGCGCTTTTTCTAGCGAAGAGGCTGGTCTCTCGGCCTCCATTCAACTCGCAGTTTAATTGTCACTATCGTAGATTTGTGTATACACACTGATGATAGCGGCGGTGCTGCATTTAAATTGTTTCATAAGGCGCTGCGTTTGCGTGTGTGATGATACGGAAATATCGAACCGTGCGACGGCCCGAAAAAAAAGCAAACTTGAAGAATGAGTCGCGGTGATTGTGTAGTTATGTTGGAGTAATTTGAAGCAAATGACTTATTCTCACCTCATTATATTAGCGTTGACTTGACACTGTCCGTAAGCAAGACGCCTATTTTGTGTTGATATTGCTGGTAAGGGCGAAGACGAAACTGATACGGGACTCTACGTTCAGCGCCTGTAATTGAAATACGAAATTATCATTATAAGAACGCCAATTAAAATTGAGTTTCATGGCGAAAAAAAAAAAAATCTTACAAACTCGGCTGGAGTCGGTTGCTCATAAAGTACCGAGAAGTGTTTTTCTGGAACAAGTTTCATTTGAGTTGAGCTAATTTTAGTTCAATATGCAAGTGATCAAAATAAGCAATCATGAACGGTCACAGAATCAGTGGCAGCTTATAAACTGTTTTTGGCTGTTTTTATTTAAAATAACTGATCGTCCAAACCGTTGAAATTTGTCAAAGGTTGGTTTGATATTTTTTTCAATTAGACCTATGTTCTTCTCAGAACTTATTCTTAAAAAAGACCGCCTCCCCCAATGTAAACAAAACATCAACAAACAAAAAACATCAACAAACGAAACAAAAACATACAATTTATCCCCTCATGAACGGTAACTTATTGCTAATTTTGTCCACTTGATGACAACTTAAATACGAAGCTCTTCGAAAGCTGAATATTCAATTAAATATCAACTCCATCAAGGCATCTTTGTCTTTTGTAACAAAATGAAAAGGACAAAATGTAGGACAAGAGGTTGTAATTGACAAACGAGAATGACCTCATCAGCCCTTCCATTTCTTTACGCCAGGTTTAAAATCTGGAAGATAAATGAGGCCACTTTGAGCATTTTTCTTTTTGTTTTGGGTTTGCATTGAGCAAACCCCGGGGACTAATTTGTCATCGGGTAGTCTTGGAATACCCATCGGTGTCGACTCGTGGGATGATTCATTACTTATCATCGAAGACTCGAGTGTCCGGAGAGTTTATTCTAAGGATACCTGAGAGCCAGTCGAGCGCAAGAAGCCAACCCTCCGGTTGAGATGGTTTATGGCAACCGTACGAAAGAGCAACATGTCTTGAGCTTGACACATCAGAGGATTGCACGCCTATATTTCTTGCTTACATGGGAGCTGCTGCTGACGGCAATGAGCTCTTTTATAAGTGGCCCATTTGCAAATTCCAAATTCTTCCACAGAATTTCGCCGTTGAGACAATACAACTTTTGTTGCGGACGCGGTATCGTGTAAAATGTCAGAGTGTGAAAATTGTACTTTTTCATGGTGGCCCGTTTACGAATTCTGAACCCGTCGAAGAATTTCGCCGTTAAGAAAAAATAAATGCCATAATCATTGTTGCAGAGGCAATACTATTTATGTAAAATGTCAGAGTATGACGTCGTATAAACTTGACCGTGATGAATTTACGATTTGCTATAATACGGTCGTGATAGTAATAATCTAAAATGCCAAAGTATCAGGTGTAAGTAGAGTAGTTCTGGTCCAAATGCCAGTATATGTAAGTGTCCACTTAAAATGCACTACAGTGAATGTCCTTTGATTACAATTTGAAAGGTTAAGATGGCGTGCAAGAAGTGCCTGCTTTACTTACGCGGGACGCATTGGTGACACACTTTGAAACTCTGTACAGTTTTACAGAGGCAAATTCATGTCCGTTTTTGAAAGTTATATCAGGGAAAAAAAGATTCTGTCAACAACAACAACAACAACAAAAAAAGGAAAAAAAAGAGAGAGAAAAAATGACGGGTCCAGCTAAAAAATAATTCACGAGTGAGCAGGCCAAGCGTCCTCGACAGTCACGACTAGTCACGACAGCAAACTATGGTAGTGCTGTGTAAGATTAAAATTATGAAGACAAAAAGATAGAAATAAACATCCTCGGTTGATTTAATAATACAATTAAACAGATGTCAAGTACGCCGGGATAAGGTTATTTCAGAGTCTTAACCGCTACGGGCTATCTCTCGCGAGGCCTTGCCCCGGTGGATATGTCATCTAAAATTAATGCTTACTTTTGTGCTCCACGGACAGGTAAAATATATAAAAATGCTGCTGAGAACGCGGCCCGCAGAGTTTGAGATTCTTCATGCTCGATTAGACGTGAGGTGAACCATAAAGACGATTTGACTATCCAAGAAAGCAAAGAGCAAGGAGGGTCTTGCTCCATGTGGAGAGTCACTGAGCAAAACCACAGGGAAATTGTCCATTTAGAGTGAGTTTTTTTTTAAATACATGTTTCCTGTTGGGGTTTGAGAACACAATGTCTATAAGATGACACGTGTTTTTCTGACCCACGAGATGGGCAAGGCTGTAACCGATCTAACGTCAACTTTAATTAACTTTGCCGTTCATTGCCACAGCAGTGGTATTGTCACATCCGAAGCCGTTACATGTTTACCATGATCCGGAAAACAAAATTAGACTTTATATTTTTAATTAAACAGTTCTGTTAATGAGCAGTACCACCGGTTCCATGGGTTACAAAAAGAGGGGGTGTTTTGAGATTTCGATGTATCTCATAATGAGTGACGTATACAATCACAAATTAGTGTACAAATGGGTTTCATTGTTTGTTTGTTTGTTAGGGGTGTTTGTTTGTTTGTTTTCTCAGCTTAATTGGACTACATTTTAGCCCGGGCAAAGCATAGTGATAAGTTTGCAATTACAAATTGAGCAATATATTAAAGTCCAAAATAGTTCACTTTAGTTATATCCATATATACCGGAAGACCCACTAAACAGCGGCACTATCAGACATGTTAGTCTTGGAGGAGGGAGGAGTCAATGGGTGAAGCTTTAATTTAAAGGGGGTGCACACATTGATCTTTAATGAAATGTTGAAAAGCTGAACAAGCATTGACTTCAAACATCGAAGGACATACACCAGCGTTATTCTCGAGCTGGGGTTACGCGAACATGGCAATTGTGGGTGCAATGGTTCGGTGGAAATTTGAGTGGGGGGGGGGCGCAAAGAAAGTAACTTGAAGGTGGGAAATCTGTCTCCCTCCCCTCCTGCCCCACAACGCCACCACTGCCAGTAACATTTAGAAGGAATATACCTTAACTCCCAGACCAAAAGTCACCTTGTTTGTGTGACGAGCTCATAGTACAGAATTCAAGTTGTTAGACGCGTTACATGTTTGTTAGGCTAAGAAATTGCTTCCACGGTGCACAATGCGTAGCAGGTGAGACTTCGTTCGACAAGCTTAAATCCATTTTGCGCTAATTGGGTCCATAATCATGTTGACATAGGGCACTTCTACACAAACACGTCATAATCACCGTTGATGTTGGCTTAAATATTATGCCGTGTGGTATATTCACCGAAGGCCTACGGAGCAGTATACCCTAAACTGTATGTAAGGTGGTGTACGTTTTGTGATTTCGAGACTAAATGGACATTTATACACTGTACGGTAATTGGCTCAAAATGCCATTTTCCCCACCACGTAAACAATGATACTCTCAGCCCTGATATAAACCACAGTTTTTACAAATTAAATCCATCAGAAAAAAAGGAAAACTGAAAGCAAAACACCCCAACAAACAAACAAACACATCAATAAACAAACAAACAATAAACAGCTATTAAAACAAACAATTACAAACAACAATTACGCTACAAACTTGATTCAAACATTTCAAGACAAGTTTAAGTCCACGACTTTGTGAACAAAATTAATGTGAACAAAAACAGCAACTTTCTTCAAAACCTGATGTTTGTATATTAAATAGTAAACTAAATAGTAATACTAATGAATACATTTAGTCAAAGTTTTCTATTATTCTTCTCTCAAAATTAGTGCCAAGAGTGTAACATATAATAATGTTCAAGTTATGAAAGCGAATAGTTGTGGCCAATTAATCAAAATACAATATATAGTGTAGCCTTAAGGAGAGATATAAAATGACAATTTATAACCTTCGGAAAAGATTTCGAACGACAATCTCACTCGTAGACATAAAGTAGATTCATAAAGACATCATCTTCTGTTGACAGACCAATCAATAATTAGAAAATAACCACTCCATTATTAGCTCAGAGCTTCAGATTGACTGACATCAAGTGATAAACCCCCTTCCCCTTTCAGTCTGCTCTGAAATCCCCTATAAAACAAACCCGCGGAATAAATGTTTGCCAAACGGCACACTCTTAAGACATGTCCACGTCAAATATTGACTTTCCATTTTTTTTTTATATATATCTCATTAACACTCTTTCTCAACTGTGTCCCCAACGGAAAATAGATCGTCTCTTCAGCTTTCATGTCACGTATCACACAGCTCAGTAATCTTTCCTTTAGCGTTTGTTAATCCAGTTACACTGCCCCAGCTTTTAATAGAGGCTTCCATTTGTGGTGGCAAGCCATGCCAATAACCTCGTATACATTGGAATAAAGTTGATACCGCTCCCGACCCGATTAATTTCCCAGCCCGGCGTAAATATTTTACAAGTGTGGGGCTGTTAGCTGTGAGCTACTAAAAGAAGTTGCTATTACATTAATGTGTGGATCCGTACAATACCGATGGACAGACGATTCTGTCAATGTTTTGTTGTTGTTGTTACTGTAATGAAATAAGTTGAGAGGGGTTTGGTAATAATTTCACTGACCTTTCGAGGAAATCCTCGCAAAATTTGAAAAGTGTAACAGTTTGTCCTCACTTTGCAAAGTTAAAGAACAACAGCTGTGCGAATTGATGTTAAACACAACCTATTACAGATTCAGTTCAATTTAACACTTATTTTCATTTTGCCAAATGGACATACAAGTGTTAAATTATAGAAAATGTCAACTGGACAAAGATGCGTAAACAACTACCAGAATAATATGTATAAGAGACACAATGAAGCAGAGGTAAATATGGAGGCACAATCAAAAGACCAGGTCTTGTATAGAATTGCTATTACATAAGACACGATGCTGGACTTCTTAACATGAATAAACTCACAGCAGATCGTACAGGACAGACATGGGACGGGACAGACCAAACAAACAAATACAGCTACCTCGACAAAACGAACTAGCACGGAGCAAGGGAAATACATCACTAAAACTAGAAACTCATAGAGGTGAAGGGTGAAAAGAGAAGAACTCTTGATAGTTGGAATTTGTCGAAAGTGATATCACAAGCTGACCCTAGCAGCACTTTTTTTCTACTGCCTATTATAGGCATGAGTTCGAATCCAACCTTGTACGGAAACCTGACGAACAGAATTGGGCTTCGAAAATACACCACGTGACCGATTAAGTTTTCCCGCCATCTCGCATTTACCTCCCGCGAGTCTTACGCAACAGAAAAAACAATCGCTGCGATCATGCTGTGAATTCTTCTCCATGTGGATAGTACACACAAAACAAAACAAACAAACAAACAAACACCCCTACAAACACCTCAACAAACATACAAACAATTTTACAGGTTAAGGCACTTTTGGAGATTACTAGGTTACATTGAAAAAAAAAATGGCAGTACATAGGTCCTAAAAAAAAAATGAATGTGACAGTAAATCAGTTTTGGCGTTGCAAGGTATGTTACGAAAAGCCCCCATTACGATGTAAATCCAAGGAAGGACGTTCAATTTGTAACTGATCGCCATGAGAGGGCCAGTTGAGCCTCTCCACGTGGTTATTTCAATGAAACATAGGATCATGTCCGCGGGAGGTGCCTCACTGGGAACAACTCCAGGTTGAAATGGTTCTCGGGAGAGCCTAAATATTACCGTCATGGAGCTGAAAGTTGGCACTGGAATGTGACAGACAAAACAACGCCATGTTCATTCAATGTGCACTGTCACATTATTGTGTTTTATAGAATTTGGTAGAGAAGAGTTATTGTCAAAGGTATAGTCAATGATGAAACTTTTTAAATTGTCGGCTGAACCACGTTTTTGTTTATGTTATTTCTTTTCTTCTGTATGTTTTACCAAATATTGCGTAACATCACTAGGTCGGACGGCCACTTCAAGGTGCGGGCTACACTTAAACTTATTTGGGCTGTCTACCCAAATCAACTGTCATCAGGTTCCCGTGGCCACCCACTCCTGTGGCTGAAACAGGGTTACAGTCCGTAAGGATGTAGGCATGTGTATCGTCCACATAGGAGCCTGGCTGGTAGAGCAGAATGCACTACCTTCCCAACTCTTTACGAAACAAATATGGTGAAGTACCTCGCTCAAGGGCACGGGTGTCATAATCGGGTATCGAACCCACACTCTGCTGCTGACAACGCCGGAGCTTGGGTCGGGTGAATTAGACCACTCATGAGCCACAAGCAACAAGGATGTAGCAACTGAAGGGTGCATTGGTAGATGAATGGTGGTGGGAACGTTAACACGATAACGGGATGACGTTCTCACTAAGAGTTATTGATATAGCGCACATAATTATCCCGGAGGGAGCAAGATCATTGGGCGCTTTTACAACATTATTATCCCAGTTCTTCGGGCATACTTAGATCCTTCTTCAAACTTTCTCAACTCCCTGGGGGGGGGGGGCGTACAGCCCCACGTTGCTTAAATAAGCGCCGATGGGGTTACCACAACAAGACACCGTCTCAGCCCTCTCAGGTTCCCCTTCATACACACCTGGGTAAAGAGAAGCAATTATGGTTGGGCACCTTTCTCAGAAGGCACAACCTGAACCCCGCCGATCCCGCCATCAGAACTGGAGTCCGATGTACTAGACTGGTCGGCCACGACACCGCCGCTGATGAAAGAAATCATATTCGGGAAGGTGTCTGACTTTATATTGTTTGGGACTGCAGGCCGACTGCAGGCCCTAATAACAATTGATTCTCATTGGGAAAGGCGTATCGGTCTTATTTCGAGTCCAAACAGTTGGCGGGGGGGGGGTGTCACTCACCCTTTGGTAGAGTATTTTGAAGGATGTGTCTTTTAGTCAAAGATACTTGTGTTTGAGTGCTGACGAATTACATCTTTTAGATGTTTAAACAGAATATTGCTCACTTGTGAACTGTTTATTAAACATTAAGGGACTAAAATAAACATTAAGTAATTGCCTCGTAAAGCTATTTGCTAGTGAGCAAGAACAGGGGGCACCAGTTGTTGCCAATGATTGACTTGTTATTTTGGCTGGTAACCTGCATTATTTGGGGGGGGGGTGCTGCTTTACTGCATGGAGCGACCTAGCTTACCGTCAAACTGAAGCTTAAAACAAAATCAAGATGATTGCAATCGTTGTATGATGCCTCTTTTTCAGGGATATCACATATTTTCGGTCGGATATACCTTTTTTCCCCTTCTCGTTCGTCAGATTGTAGGCCATGACCTTACTTTTGCTTTCTTCATCACGAATAAAAGGCAGATATTGCGTGGATCCATTACAACCAACCCTTGCATTATATTTCCAATCTGTCTGATCGTTCGCAAACGGCAGCTATAACATTCCCGGTTTTACTCCAAAGGCTTTTCGCTAATACGGGGGGTGACATCTTAGTTAAATTTGATATCTTATAAACTTAGATGGCGTTGCTAGCTGGCCTAATTCCGTTCTGCTCAGCTGAAGAAATCCATACACGGCGAAGAGAGTGCAGCAGCCCATCAGAGCAAAACATATTATGCGGTATGGGGGGAATCTTGTATAAAGGGGTCAGGATTGGGGCAGTGGTTTCCGCTCTAAAACAGAGTCAAGTGTTGACCGGTGGGGATTACCGCGTGTGGATAGCCAGAGTTGTGTGGTTTTTTTTGGGCGCGATTACACGGTCGACTTTTTGAAGAGTCTGTACCACCATGCTGTTATGTCAATTGCTTTACAGTCGTAATGGGCCTACACCGAATATCCTCAAGAACGCCATGTCCTCGAAAATGTGTTACTTGTTATCAAGCCACGACAACTCATTTTGTCAATGTTGTTCTTAATACGTAAAGGTAGGGTCATACTTTGGTAATGGCTCCGAACAGTACCGTGTAATTTGTATCAGAAAGCCTACTTGTTATAAAGATGTTAATGGTAGTAAGCATCAAGTAAAACTGTTTCGTCTGAAGTGCCCCCGTTGATTAAAAAACCCAATAAAAGTAAGTAAAAAAATAAAAAAATAATAAAAATCTCCAAAGATCGCCTGCTGTCACCTCGCTAAACGTGGATGGATTTAACGTTTCTAATACAATACTGTGACAGTTTTCTTTGCTGTTTTCTCAATAAATACCCTAGGCACTGT
>CM021536.1:3749106-3768787 GCA_010994315.2 Pisaster ochraceus
AAAATTTCCCAGTCAGTTTCCCTTGTGGTTTATTACTTGATATATATATATATATCTATACATATAAAATTAGTAGGGGAGATGGCCTTAGCTTTCGATCCAAACCGGACCTTCGTCAGAGGCATAAACAAGGACAAACACAAACATATCCATTTATAGCAAAAAGAGGAGCAAAGGATTAAGGGAGAGTATCCAGAAAAAAGGCGGGAAAATATAGCCAATCAGAGTTATAAACTTACAAGCAATGGGGTGGCTAAGAACCAATCAGAGTAAAAGTAGTGAGGACAAAGGATGGTCAGTGTGAATGGGTGGATCACTGGACCATAATAGCCTACATATAAATAAATAAAACACGACTGCAGTACCCCCTTTAAATTAGTAATCCCCTCTATACAAGCCAGGCGCTATTTTTGTACATACTTTCCACCGCAATTTTTATATTGAATTATTTCGGTGGCATAGATACAGTCACCGCGTCTTTGAACGTCTTCACTATAGCAAACTGCTCCGCGGGATCTTTCTCCATAATTCACGACAGACCTTCCTTTTGTTCGATGCCCAATTATAACAGCAGCTCCGCAACGCCGATCGATTGGGTATATTGCGTTCGTTCAATTCTTAACAGGAATTACTTTTTCCACAACTAGAAGATGCGAGAGTCATTTGCGAGTAATATTAAAGTGGATATGTTTATTTAATTATTTATCTAACTATTGATTTATTTATATAGCATTAAAACAAAAACAAAACTGTTTTGTTTAAGTCGTACACATATCTAACAAGGAACTGTCACATCTCTTGCGGTTTGAGCCGTGAGTAAAATCTCTCTTTGAAGAGAGTGCTGCCTCTGAAAGCAGCTGGTGAGGTTTCGACGTTTTGACAGTGTAATCCACTCGTCTTCAGGAGGATAAGACATCGCTAGTGTGTCATGTATTTTCAGGGAGCAAGACAATGGAGTTTCTCCACTTAAATGTTGCTTCCTCCCATTTAACGCACCCTAGTCAAACCGAGGCTTGAGTGAAAACCTTTAACTACGTGGCCCCTCTGTATAACGGGCGATCGGTATTTAGTCATTGCTATTGTACATTAGGAACATGACAGTTAAATTGGCCCGAGATTGGTCTCTGGCTTGTTTGGTTTACGACAGTTGTTTATTTTGCATCACTCTTTTTTTCTTGATGGTTACACAGCCATTAAAAACAATAATAACGTTTACATTTCCTTCTAAGTCAATCCGCCTTGGCTTTCATCGCTTAGCCAATAAGGTACGAGGGAAGGCTGTTGTATGTTTTAACAACCCAGAAATGCTCGACTGCTCCCGCCATTTTGTGATTGATTTGAAAAGACCGTGTGTAGTCCACACGCGGGACTTGGCTGGAAAAAGAGCCGTTCACACTAATGAAAGCCGTCATCAAACTCTCTCTAAATTCCCAACGTCTCTGTTATTGCTAACGGACAGTCCCATAGAGTGCCAACAGACCGGTGCAAGTCAAATTTATGTGGACCCATCCGTCACACCGGTTACGTATCGGGGCCTGTCAGTGGCTTTGGTGGTCTGTATTTTCATAGGTAACATAAACAATCCTTACAACAGCGTTAAGCGCATCACTGACCGGGCGGCGTCACCGTGCATATTGAAGCTAAATGCCGTACAGATCGCGCGGCAATAACCATAACAAAATGCAGGGTATGTTTAATTGAGGATAACATTGGACAAAAAGAATGAAATACAATAAAAATCCATCGGGGATTATTCAATCAAAACCGATTGTTTGTTTTTCATTTCCCAGACTTGATGAACAAGTATTCACGCATGAATTAACCGGGTATGCGCATATACACCGTTTGATCTAATCTAATAACAGTACACATACAGGCATTGGTTCTATGTGTAAAAACATGTTCACATTAGCCGAATGTCTTCACTTTTTCCCCCAACCAATTAACCATTATACACCGGACATACTAATAATTCCTCGGCAAACAACAGACGCAATAAGTTTTAATTTGAGGATAGCAAATAAATAAATTGGCTTACCTACTATCCAGTTAGATAATCCCGCTTGTGTTCCCACCGCCAGTTTCAGTAGGAGTGATTGATGGGACTTGACAAACACCAGCGAGAGAGAAATGAAGGAATAGTCCACTCGTCGCAAGAACTCCTGTCTCTTTGAAAATTCCCAAACAGTCTATATATTCCTGAGTGCAGACAAATAAATAAAAAACGAGAAAATGGCCAACATGTTTTCACAACCGGTACGACAGCATCTGCAGTCAAGGGCGCAGAGCGGTGACGTCACTAATACTGACGATTAGTGCACGGTGAATGCAGTTGGTGGGCCGCGGCAGTGAGTAGTAGTAGCAGCACGGCGTGTTCGAACGGTTTTGGGGGCTAATGACATTGTATCGTGCAGGGGACTATGGCGGCATCAGCAATTACAATTATTTGCAATGAATTATGATACAGCTTTTCGTTCGGAGAATCCGACACCTGGCCATTTATTTCGGAGCTTCATTACGGAGGGTTATTAGAACAACTTCAATGAAGTAGACCTGGCGTTTTATTTTTCCTATAAACACGGCTAAAAAATATTGACCGGTCCTTATTTTGAGCGGCTGCCCTTAGGTCCATCAACATACACGGTGAATGATGTTTCAAAGTAACGGTAATACAAGGTATTGAAATATCTGCACCATGTCCCGTTAAAAGTCTACAGGTTTTGTGTATAAAAAAAAAAGGATACAACATTTGATGATAGTGTTTTATAGCGCACGTATCTACCAAGAAAGTACTAACCCAAGGCGCTTGAACAAGCAGACACATTTTAAGACAATGTTTTTATTATTATTATTGTGTTTTTAGAAAATGTTTTATATTTGTTTACGATAGACCAATTTATGAAGCACTTGTTAAGGGTTTGCACCGCTTCCGGCAGCCACAGCCAGAAACACCTGAGCGAAACCCCTTCTCTTAACGATAAGATAAGTGTAAATACACCATCTCAAAACCCACTTTAGGTGGCCTGGCAAGTAAAGGAAGAGTGAGTTTTTATTTTACTTTACGGAGTTGAAGACACAAAAACAGCGTGTCAATATTTGAACGAGGGTTTCTCTTATATTAACCTCCCTTGGATCCAACTCTCCAGATTAGTTTAAGTGAATGTTTTTCATGTAAGGGGGGCACACACATCAATCCGTGTATCTTGGGACCGGCCAAGATACTTGAGCGTTGCAACGCTTTCCTTCCCCCCGGTGACGTTTCTCAACTCTCGCCAACTCTCTCGAGAACCTGGGTTAGAGTTACATTTTTGGGAGACTCTTCATAGATTGCCTGTTGTTCAGATGGGATTAGCCACAAGTGTCAGTTTTCAGATATCTTTTGTTTTTGTTTACCCCGGCAGCTGCATTGGCTGGCACGTCCTCTCGTGGTGTTTGACGCGTAGTGGATGAGCCAGAATATGGAAAATAAATAATGCCAGGGAGATCAAAGATAAGACTGTAAATGTCTCAAGGACTTAACGAATTTATTCGTCTCTCTGCTCGTGTTACGTTGACGCGAGGACGGTTCTAGGGGGGCAAGAACCCGTGGCAATCGAGGGAGCGAAAACTGCGTACACGAACGACCAAAAAATCTCACCACAACAGTGTGGTGTTATGCAGAGCTAAATAAAAACAAATAATTATTAGGCCTATAATATTACGTGGATGGGGTATTCCAACATTCCCCCGCTCTCTTTGAGTGTTTATATTAAACTACACACTGTCAGAACACTGCGTAAACTGGGGGTGTTAAATTGATTCTCTTGGTTTCTATATGCGACAACACCGACAGTGGTGTTAATTTCACCAACGGTATAGTAATGGAGATACTTAACACCATGTTGGTGTTGCCTCATATAGCATCATAAAGCCTCAGTTTAAGCACCTTCAAACCAAGATATGATTTTACTTAAGTAAACTCCTGCATAAATATTTTGTGTTAACAGCGAGTAAGCCTTACTTCAGCATAAAGGCCTATAATTATAAAGGCTGCTAGGCCTACTGTCCAAATAGTCAAACTCTGCTCCAACTGATGTTGGATTATGCTTTTCACATAAACACTGCAACAACTGGGGTGTTAAAAATGACACCATGGGAAATTAACACAATGGGATGTTAAATTAACACAAATGCAATTGTTTTTGCAAATATTAGTGTTATTTTAACGTCATATGGTGTAAATTTAGATTTTCGTTGTTGTTGGTATGTTTTATGTGACAACACCCATGATGCTAAATTAACACCCCGGTTTCTGCCGTGCACTTGCAACGACCTATGATTTCGCTTGTAATTGTGCCCACGGGTTCCGTTCAAACTTACAAATTGCTGAATGTCTGCGTTCCCAGAGTCATTGCAGATGAACAAAATGTGTTTCAGGTATTCAACAACCTTTTTCCCCCTTTTTTCTTCTCTTCTTAACTCTATTTCAGCGGCCACGTTCGGCACGTGCACGTCGATATGTGATAAATATAGCCCATGAAGAAGACGTAATGACTCTGACTTCACCCGTCATCATCTCCTCGGAACTGACCTTGCCCCGCTTCCCTCAAACAAGATGAATTTGGGAAGTCACTTCCAAATGGAAATTGCCAAATAGCGAGGTCGAGGGCGTTATATCGTGAATCTTTTAAACCGCGAAGTTCTCTCTATATATATGACCGGGATGGGATGGGAGGGGGGGGGGGCAACAGCTTACAGTAAGAATAAAGTCCCGGGATATAAATGTAAAAATAAGCTCAAAAGCTGACGATCTTCATGAATGGCAGCTATTCTAAAACTTGAATATCTCTTTGAAGGCAACTGATCTATTTTTCATACAGACATGAGTCGATTGCTGACATTTAGCTGATTCTAAACAATACGGACTAACCACTGTTCGTGTACCCGACCTTACTTTTGTCAGATTAATCACATGGGAGGATTCTTTTTTGTAATTATTCCTTGGGAACTGCTTTAGGGCATCCCAAGACAAAGAGCGCATCAATCGAATTAAGGAGTAGTGTGTGTGTGAGTTAACGGGGAGAGGTTACGAGTTTTCACGAGATTTTTGTCTTGCGGGCACCTCGGGCACAGCACTACAGCGCGTATTGTGATAATTACAAAAAAAACCAAAAAACTTGTAATGTGCTGCATGATTCAACAAATTTCGTCCATTTACAATTTGAGTGTAATGAAAGCTTGATGTACACATTTTAATTTGTATACAATGTTTTTTTAAGCCGACCTTATTTTTTTCCGCTCACTCTTTTGAAACTCTGAAATCGTCGTGATCCTTGACGTACACGCATGCACAACTCGAACCAAGCTGTGACATTTAGTATAAAACGTACCCAAGCTGCGCGAAATTAGGACGCCGTGGTCCCGCCGACTCCATATGCAACGTCACGCAAAATCCATGCCACACAAAGTCTGTTTATTCGCGCTATGTAACGAAGCACTTAAATATTCCGATTAAAAATGTATTACCCGAATTCGGGTTTTTAGTGCAGTCACTAACTAGTGCGTAAAAATCAATTCAGCGTAAATTCACAATGTTTACACTTGGAACCGGATGGAGGTTGAGAAATATTGTTTTCATTTTCTCATAATTTTTTTTTTAATATTATTATTATCATTATCATTGTGAATTTTAAAATGTAATCTTTCCATCAGTATGTGTTTTGGTGTGGAAATAAGTAAACTTGACAAAATGAAAATCACACAAACTTGCACCCTCGTTAAGTAATCTCTCGTAGCTGATGGATCAGAGGTGCCCGGAAGCTCAATGGTGACCTTTTCTTCAGGAGAATTTACGTGTCAGTCTATTTCGTTATTCCCTCCACACAAAACCCCCCCAGTAATTATTTTACAGCCAGGAGCAAAGTGTAAAGATCTCTAAGTCAAGGATCGGGGATATTCCTGACCAATGGTTTATTAAATCATTCGCTTGACCCGATAATTACGTTATTTCTAGGACGTTAATGATTTCAGTTTTTAGATTGTAAGGGGGGGGGGTGCGATGTAGTCCTTCTCTAGGTTTATTGTAAGCAACGTCTGCATGGTTAGAGTGTCATGCGGTGGTTGTGCTATTACAACAGGACATATTTGACGTGTAGGGTGAATCATTAGGTGTTTTAGAGAGACAGAGAAAAAATAAACTAAATTAAAAACAACATAGCATACTGGATCCCATTTTGAGTTGTTGTTCCGTTCGGCAGATATCATTTCCAACCTTCAGAATGTCATGCTGGAATGTAGCCATTTTCTAAAACACACAAATAAATGTTCACATGCAAAAAATACCGTATAATGAATAACATTTTCGCAGTTCGCATAACTGCAATCCGCTCGTATTTACTGTTTAAAAAAAAGGGGATTTAAGCTCGAATTCTGCGTCAGTTTGATACTTTTATGGGTCATTTTGACACACTTTCCGGGTCTGACCCGTGAGTTTTTAGAGTGCAGTGAAAACAAACAACAACAACAAAGTAACTGTCATATTTTTTCTATTTTAATACAGACAAAGTAAAGCATAACATTTAATATCGGTATTAAATGTGTTTGTTGAAATCTGAAAGCCCACTGATGGTCTACAGGTACAAGTTTCACCGAGAGAAATATGCCTGTCCGAAATACTGTCAAGTTGGAGACATGACATCTGAAATCAACGTTGCTTATTACTATTGCCGTCACTGAAATAAACCTGATTTCAACGTGAACAAAATTCCTGACATTTTTCGTCCCCTTGTTGTAACTTAAACGTCACTATAGGGCCTATGAGTATGATGAAACAACCAAAAACGTTGCTTTTACGGTGTTGTTTATTCTAACCTAAAAGCTAGAAATCAAACTACTAAAACGAAAAAGGATAAACAAAATAAAATGAAATAGAAATGATGGACCACCTTTCAGGTATCATTTACAGTAATTCTGGACAGTGGTCGGTTTACACACATGCAATAAGCCCGGGGAGGCAACGGATCAAGTAACGATATAATTTCATCGGTCTATTTGACTGACAAACGCAATGAGTCTCTTATCTTCTACGGTTATAGAGTTGAAAAGTAGACTATGCAAACAACATGCGAAGTTAACCTGTTAATATCAGACACTTAAAGTACTCAAGACAATAAACTTGCTCCAGTCGAATCTGCGATATATACTTTCTTATGCAGTTTCGCGAAAGGAAGATACGTAAAGGAACACGGGGAATTTCTGAGCCAGGCTGACCCAGGCAGTGGTATTAAATGGGATTTACCTCAAATTCTGCGTCAGTTTGACCCATTTATGTAAGTTTTTGACACATATTCTGGGTCAAAGATCCAAATCCGGGTCACGTGGGGCCTGAACCGTATCTAGGTCAGCATGACCCAGTTATGATCCGAATGTGTTTGGAGTAGTGAGTGTAAACATTCTTTATCCCAAACGTCCACATCACTGTGTTTATGAAACAAAACAAAACTGCAACGTCTTTTCCCACTTTAAATGCAAATATGTAAAATCAATAACACATCAATATTATCTAGTCAACAATTTGTGAGTACAGAGTGAATGAAGGGTACTGAAGGAAACTTCAACGCTATTCAAGATATTGCTTCTCACACAAAGTATTTCGAAAGAATGCTTCCCGTCCGAAAATTGTCATAGATCATCCATAGTTGTAGTGTTTATTTAGAAAATCAACAGACTCCTTACGCGTGACTTTAATCTTAAGGGGAGAAGGATTACACTTTTTAGTACAGATTGGTGCTTTGCTTCGTATCAGACCCCAGACTCGCAGAGGTCAATAGTCTAGCAAGTCTACCGTCGGTAAGAGCCTCTTGGATAAATTGGAAGCCGCAACCTTCAATTCGTTAATTGCTATCTACAAGAGAGCCTTTTTTGGGGTCAACATGACACCAAGTCAGTGCTACCGGATACTCCGGGTTTCTCGCTACAATTCGGCTCCCGTACTCTCCATCGCCATTACGCTAATGGAAAGTTGAGCGTTTTCTTCGGGTTGTCGCATAGCGCTGCTCTCTTCCCTTTCTTATATTAATATTTTCTCTGCAGGAATTTTCGCCCTGGCCTCGGCAGCGTGCAACATCTCTAATAACAACAACAGGCATACTGAAAGCGTCGAGAGTAGTGTCACCCTTGTACCTCCACTGATCTAATAAACGGTAAATTGATACCGCGTTCCTTGGAGCGTTATTCGTTCCCTTATCTTTTTTGCCTCATCTAATAAACAGAATCTTCGCGAGAAACTTTTTTATCAATGCACACAATTCACGTCGGTGCAGTGTTATGGGCAGAACAGCCCCGCCGTTATCGCGATTTAATACGCATAACGAGCCGTAAGAAGCGCCATTTTGAATTGCCGTCAACGCAAATCTGACGTCACCGGCAACCTTTACATAGCGTACAAACTCAACGTTCTTCCCCTTTCCTACGTAGGTCTGTGTCTATTTCTAAACCTTGGCAAGCATTTCCCCTCTCGCAGAGTCTTATTGCGGTGAGTCTAACTACATTACACCTCGGTGAAGCCCAAGGTTTCCGTCTCCTGGTAAAACGCAATTGGCCTCTTATACACACTTAAAGTGTTCAATTCGGCGAGTAATCCGACAAAGACGTGGTTCAAACCACGCTCTCAGTGCCTGCCTGTGTTTCCTCTTTTCTTCCCCCGATGTTTAAGGCCGTTCGGATGGGTGAACGACAATGGACCGTTTCAGGGTGAAGTCGACAAGTAATCCTGTTAATCTTTTTTGTAAAGTACGTGTCCGTAAGTGACATATGTCGCCTGGCAGCAATTGTTACTGTATTAGGCTGAATCCACCTTAAAGTTTAATCGTGGTCGTTCGTTTCCTGTACGGTTAATCAATTTAGCTATCATAGGCATTTCACAAGAACACTATCGTTTGGATACACCAAGATGAGCCGGTCCGAACGTCTGTTCATTTTGAACCCTGACCTTCACTGAACTTTAAACCTTTTCAAAGTATACCAGTGTTTCGATCAATGGACTCTAAGTTTGTATCCGAATTGGAGGCTAGAGTTATGGCTACGACTGTTGCCGAGGGTGTTGCTAGGGACATCCTATACGCCAAAGCATGATGACGCAGCGATCCAGCCGTAGCCGTAGCCGCAGCTGCCAATTCGGACACGGGCTAACGCAGTCAGACTTATGTTCGGTTGCCATATTATAATGAAGGGTCGTTATGGCCTCATATCATTACGTCATATGCACCAGTCTTGAGCTGATGGTGAATGAAGTGAGAATGATGCTAGATACTTTAAAGTACAGCCATCTTCTTTGTTTATTCTGTATCCAATCAACGCAATGACAGTCAATCCAGAGAACTGAACCAGACTATACAAAGAATCGGGCAGCCTCGGTTTCACCACACGTATTTGGTTGGAATGGGTAATGCATGCAAATTTCTTTGAAATAGTGTCATGTATCGCTGCATAAAACTGCCTACAGCTCCATCACTCATCGAGTTCCGATCCAGCTTGCCGCTTTAAACATAACATTAAAAAGGAGGCGCATACGCAACATTAATTCAACATCAGGAGGATGTAATGTCATTGATACCATTCATGTTGCGTCAGCCGTGTTTCTTAATCAAGTTCGCTCATGTGAACATAAGGAGGTATAAGTGTTACACCCAAGCTTGGATTCCTTCGACTGGCACCCGCATGTGGGATTCTCTTCAAAGTGCAACATCAAAGGGACGGTGTCGGCATCGTGTAAAGAGGGTGTAGGGATGCTGGAAGGACGGTGAGGGGATGGTGTAGAGCTGGTGTCCGGATGATGATGGGTTGTTTGTGATGCTGAAGGGATAGTGCAGAGAGGATGGTGGGATGCTGTGGGAGGAGGAAGGGGTGCTGCAGGGATGTTGTTGGAATGATGCGGGGGACGGTGTTTGGAAAGTGTCAGGATGGTGTCAGGATGGTGTCAGGAATGCTAAGGGGACGGTGTCAGTATGGTGTCGGAAATGCTGCGGAGGTGGTGTCAGGATGGTGTTACTTTGTTTGGGGGTTTTCCTTTGACTTGCCATGTCCTTTATAACTGACTCTTATTTTATCGCTTCTTGCATGTGGGGAGTCAATCTCGCAATTTTTGTTATACATCCGAGGTTGGCCCTTGGTGACAGGTGGACAGACCTAATTGACCATGGATGTCCGTACGTTTTCACTCGCTGCTTCTTTACTTTATGGTACAAGTAATTTATCGATTTTCATATTTAATTACTCCATTCTATATAGTTGTATTTACTTCGAGGGTGTGGACGCACATCATTTGGATTACAGTTATGTTGTACAAAAATTACTTTCACTTTGCCATGGACTGCCGACTCTGTTTACATAACATAGTTTAACTAAAGTAAAAAAAACCAAAACAAATAAAATAACTCGGCATACAACTTGAAAGAAATGTCAGCTTGCAAGTTGATAAAAAATTATCATAATTTAAGATGGTGTTTAGTTGTTTAATTGTATCAAGGAACCCAGAGATGTAATTATTTCGCGATCATCGTTTATGCGGCAAAATCCTCGCCATCTTCCCCATCAACCCGCGTTCCAAGAGCGTGACAAGACTAACTTTATCCAAACACTGGGAGAGCCGCAAACCAAAAGAAGAGGTTAACAAGAAGTGGAAGGTCTCAAGGTTGCCCATCAATACGAGGGTTTCACGCGAAGAAAGTGAATGTTCTTTCAAGCAAGATTAGTGAAATAAACTGCGGAAAAAACAACAGCATGTAAGGCGCCACAGTGACGTTGCAACAACAATGCAAAAAGGCAACGCAATTAAACATTCGCTCAGGTCAGATCTGAAGTGAAAATTCAGTATTCATAATTATCAAAGTGATGTTCGTGTCAAACTCGTTAGTTGTAACTTCGTTGTTACGGTCTGTATTGTTTGAAATATGTGTCGATAATAAGCTGCAACACAAATTATGTCAATATAATATATTGACATATTATTATTAACCTATTTAACCTAAAATTTACTTTCAAATAGTAACAACCCCCCGCTAACTGTGACATATGCAAATATGATTAAAACGTGCTATGACTCGGGTTAAATATAAAATGTCAAATGATGAAGTTTGCTTGATGTCGAGCTTTTCTCTGAGAAACGTTTCAATGATCAGTGAAATATTGGCATAAAATTCCACTTTTTATAATATTTATTATATCATAAAGCAATTGTTGTTATTGCTCTGCATTCAATAAGAAAATGTTGGTCCCATTATTTTAGCTGAGAGTTCAAACTGACGGACTACAACGGATGAGGAAAACAACATCATTGCTAATAGTCTGAAAGCTTACTGATTACGAAGAACCACTTTTTTCCCTGTAAAATATTTCTCTTTGAAATGGAATCATAGTGGAAATAACTCTATCTAAAAACCAAAATAAACGCAACAACTGATTTCGGGTGTTACAATCAAAATTAAGGACAAATTATGTTTACAAGCTGAAAATTTTGCGTGGTTTTCCCCCATTTTCTCCTGACTCACACAACGGATTCAGCCCATTCACGGGGTCGTTAATTTATATGTATGGTTGATCACACAAAACATGAATACTGTCTGCAACTATTTTGTCAGCTATACCAATCATGTATAAAACCTTTACTTTTCAAAGAACTGGACAACGCACGTGGCCCTCCAAGGTGTGACTATGATGAATGCGGACAATGTAAACCAATACAAATCCAGAGGGCGTTACATTGCTCTAACGCCTGCAGACAATACAACAAGACATCCAATATGCACAGGTGCAGACAATGTAAATGCAACGCGCGGGGAAAGTACCAATACAACATAATACAAATAATAATAATAATAATATCCACGTCGATACTCGTAAACAATGGACTACTCCCATGCAGAAGGGTGACAACAAATCAGAACAACCTACAGTGTGCAATTTACATAGGGATTAGCAGGGCATTGGGAAAAGTACAAGCACTCGTAAAAAATACATATATTGATCACCTTTTTGTACATAAATATTTACACTGCAATGATTGCGTTTTGCAGATCGGGATGGAACACGGAACACGGCGTAAAAATGAAGACGCAAACGTATTGGTGTGTATGTTTTAAAATGCATGAAATTTTCAGCTCATAGTTGCGTGAGGCTTAAACAAACATAAAGCAAGTGAATTTTGTTGTTGTCGTCGTGAG
Source organism: Pisaster ochraceus (assembly GCA_010994315.2). NCBI lineage: Eukaryota > Metazoa > Echinodermata > Asteroidea > Forcipulatida > Asteriidae > Pisaster > Pisaster ochraceus. The sequence continues at coordinate 3,761,304 of CM021536.1, forward strand.
ACGGTCTTCGGAAGGATACTAAACTGACCCATGGATCTATATTCCCAAATGTAAAGAATAATGTTTTAATTGCTGTCCTAGCTTATGTACTTTGGGGGAGGACAGGGTATATCCACCAGGGGAAACGCTGTTGAAGTGTATAACCTATAATTTGTTGAGTGATGGCGTTAAGACTGGGATAGTGCGAACAGTGTTTCCCGAGAGACGCGGCAGGATCCACGTTACACTCTCGGCACATTTACGTCAGACGAGAAAAGATGCGAGGCATATAACTTTGCTCTTGGTTCAGAACTAGAGTTACTTACAGAGATGAAGAAGACTCTGGCTGACTACCCCCAGCTACAACACATCGAGGCTCAATTTACCTCCACCACCAGCCCCACTTCAGCCTTACACACTGCCTTAACGATTTCAAATGTCCACTCAATACAACTTCATCTTGGTTGTTTGTCCTGATTTGGTTTAATTTCATTTCCCTCTAAAATTGTCAGCAGAGCAATATTAAAACTGATAGCAAAACAAAGACAACTATGACAAATCGGTTTCCGTGTACATTATTGTAATTTTTTTTTTTAATTGCCTCGTGCGCTAATATTTATTTTTGCAACAGAACAACGAAGGTGAAAGTATGATTTCTTGTATACTCACAGTTGACAGGTTTTTACTCCGCCCGTCAAAGCAACTGACATTTTAAGCAGAGCGGTGTCAAGCTAATCCACCGGTGTCCAACGCCCGCGATATTGTCCAAACAACGCTGAGCAGTTGATCCAGGGAGAAGCGCTGAGGAGAGATCACCCCTCGTCCGTTATTCCAATTCCGAGGACAACGGGTAGATTGAGTGAAAGAAAAACAAACGGCACACACACACATACACACACCACTGCCTGTCTAGATTTGGGTTGATCCCCGCGTGCTGCGAGCTGGATTGACTCGGTTATAATCCCCCTTCCAGCCTGGTCTTATGATACGCCACCGGATCGGCAACCCTCCCGGCGTAGAAATCCGATACGTGTGTAGTGGTACGCTGGAACAAAGCCCGCCCTCTGCAGACCTCATTAATAAGACAAGTTCTCAGCACAAACCACACAGAGCATAGACAATTCTGGGCTCCGGGTTGTTTTCGGGAGATGCACATCCCTCCGTATTAGCTTGTCGATGTGTTTTTTTCCAAGAGGCTTGCCACAAGATGAGTTGGCACTCTGCCTATGATTATTAAAAATAAATGAAGTTCAGGAATGGGTACGCATACTGCAGTGTTTACCGTTACCCGAAGGGATAGAACTTGGACCGCGGCGCAGCCATTTTGTTTTTCAACGACGCAAATCCTCAGAGACTGGAAGCGACAATGTGATCGAACCTTCAAGTAAGAATCGTCAGTCCCACTTTTATCCATGCGATAATTCTTAGTGGGGACAGGGAAATCGTGGACGGTAACCACGGTGGGATTTGGGTCTACACCCGGGGTGATCGCTTGCTTGATTTCTCTCGGTGGGCTTTCCCAGGAAAACGAAATCCTTGGACATTTAGGTGTTTTGTTTTTCTCCTCTGCGTGGTCGTATCGATGTCCACCGGGCCAGACTTGTCACGATCTGCCAAGCGATGGACGATCTCTGTGAAGCATGCCCAGGCCTCGCAGCACATTGTTTAGGGGGGGGGGGGGAGAGAGAGACACCACCTGATTTTGAATTCAACAAGTGATGCATTCTCTACTCAAGTTGCCGAGCCGAGATGCATCTCGTTTTTGCCCGTGGGGTAGGAATCAGTGCTCCCGCTAAGATAAGCCCCACGCCTCAGTCCACTGACGTGAGCCCTCGATAATAAGCACGACCGGGAAAAATAAGCCAGCATGAACATCCGATCTTAATCGGGCTCGTTGGGTCTTGACCAAGCGGTCGTTTTGTAATCCTCTTTGATAAAAAACACTTGTCATTATCTATCGGAAAGAACAAACCATCCGCCCAGAGGATTGGTATCTCTGAGACTCCACGTGATTAATTTCGGGGGATCTGCACTTCCTGAATAAAAGGTTTCTTGAACTAAAAACAAAAGAGGTCAAACCAACCCCTTGAAGCTCTCAGGTTTGAATGTAAATTCAGAACAATACAAAACACATCGGATAATTTCAGCTTGGACTGCAGCTTTCTATCTGTAAAGCTGTCAAATAAAGAAGAAATTCAAAACGAAGCAACTCATTTTTCAATTTGGTAAGAGAAAAAATGTGAACAACGCATGCTTTCTGAAGCTTGTTTTAAGATGACACAGTTCGTGTACACACGAGGAGAAAAGAGGGAAGATCTTTGGCTGGAGAAAAAATGCAGAGAATCGTCTATGCACTCTGTGCATAAAAACAATTACTGGAGGCAAATTGAATTCTCCCCTAGACAACTGCATCCCGTGGGACTCCGGTGACCTATAATAAGAATGATTTGTCCCATTACTCCGACCCTTGGCCTGGCACCGTCATGACACCACTGCAGATAATAGGGGAGAAAGCTTGTTTTGTCGAATGAAAGTGCACAACCTCACGCTGACAGTTTTTCTTTTGTTCTAGCTGGCTGCGTTTTTGCTGTTTTAAGACGTTTAAACCGCAGCTACTTGAGCGAGTATTTTTTTTAGAATGCTCTTTTAATTTGTTTATAATGTGTTTGTTAATAGTTTAATTATAATTTTTACAATTTGACACATCTCAACAAAAAAAAAAAATTATCGATCAAAAATGTTGGCCCTGACCTCAAAGTTTTGCAAAAACTAGCAAATGCTTCTGCCGTTGACGGCGTGTGTCAAAATGACAATACTTCGACCTCCAGGTTGCCACAAAGCGGCTATACCAACCGAAGCTCCCACCAATGACGTAACATGAGTGATGACGTAACATGGCTTTTTCGCGATTCCATCTGAAAAGCACAGGAGAAGGGTGTTCAAAATAATCGTTTTTTTTTCTTACAACTAAAATATTTTTAATCCTGCGTGAACTCGACTTCCTTATTGATTAAAAACACCTTAAATGAATTTTCAGCAAAGATCACCTACTGCCGTTTTCGTTTAAGCTAATCTTTGAGTTCTACACCACTGTATTCGTTAACAGACATTGGAACCCTATATTAAACGGAACGGTCCCCAAATATATCGGAACAAATTACTGGTCGCTCATTTACGCACGTTTGTTCAATAAGGGAAGAAATTAAATTGAATCGGCGGTGGCTATTTGATGATTGTAAGTCACATCTTATTGAAACGGTAGACACCCCAGCGATGGTCGGGACGTGGCTGGTTTTGTAGATTTTACTGGATGGGTGATGGTTTATTTGCTTTTCAATTTTTTTTTTAACGTTTGCTCAAGCTATCCTTCATGTCAAAGACATTGAAAGGGGGGGGGAAGTCAAAATAAAAGAGGGCGCCATCACAAGAATGCTCACATGAATCTAGTGCAGTGTGGAACGTTTCTTTGGGGGAATTAACGATGACAGTTCTCATTCTCAGTGGATGGGAATTTGCGTCGTTCCCATTGTGTCGTCCCAGCAGGAGAATGCTCTATTCTGTCCACATGGAGGGTTGTAATTGGACGATTCGATTAAACCACACGCACTTTTGGAACGAAACACTTCCGAATTCGGGTGTTGCACATGTCCCACAATTAAACAAAAATGCTTAATTGTAAAATCGAAGTCTTTTTGTCCACATTATTGAGAAAATAATATCAAATCTAGGTGCACGAAACATTCAATATCGCTTTTGTTCGTCCTTCTTCACCAACAGCCGTGATAGCCAAAGTAAATTTCGAATCAGAACGAGTAAACGCACCCATAGGACGGCACATTTCCCCCCTAACATGACCAATATAACACCTTCCCCATTTCAATAGACGGGACGTGCTGCAGCAAATTTGAACCTTTTCAAAATGTGGAGTAAATCTGACAGCGAGCACGGGCGGGCATACACTGAGGAAAGGTTAGACGTAGCCCCAACGATTATTCGAAAGCAGCCATTGACAACCGAGAAATCAGCCGGTCGGCTCCCTTGTATGGCCTATTAGGGGATAAATTGATTAAACTCCAACAATAATACCAAGCAGTATGCATTTCAAACCTCTGGGGGGCAGGGGAGAATGTCAAGGAAACAAGAGGGGGGATTGTCGTCAAGTTCCTCGTTGGAGTTCCAACACCAATGTGGTTGAAGAAGAAAAAAAATGATCAACGATGTAAGAGTGCAAAGTATAAGGCAAGAGTGTTATGACAAGTTGAAGGATTTGAAAAAAGTATACGATGTGAGTTTCCGGGCATAAAATCAGCATGAGACTCACAAAAATTTGGAGACAAAACTTCCACTCAAAAAAAAAACCAACAACAAACGAAAACAAAAGCAAACCCATAACAAACAACAAAACCAGACAAAACATAGTTATGTCACGGCTAATTAAAGTCACGGAGCAGTTCATTTAAACCTTTACACTTAATGGAGATGAAAGAAGGCCAGTGGTGTCAACAATTTTACTTTTCGATTAGGGTGCTCTATAGCCATCAAGAAAAAAGACTGTTTCCCACTCTTTACCAGGGTTGATAAACTATTCCTCTGTCAAAGGAAACAATAACTACTGTTTAGAAACTACAACCGCCCGATAATAATTTCGGTAAATTTTTGTCGGACAAAACAAAATTAATTGCAACAAAAGACATACTTCTTGAAAGCTATTTTTTTCTGTTAAAAGAAAGAAATGGTGGTGGGGGTGGGGGTGGAGGTTCAAATTAAAAGAGGGCGCCATCGCAAGAATACTCGCAGTAATATAGTGCAGTGTGGAACCAACATTGGAAGTTAACAATGACAGTTCTCATTCTCAGAAAGCTACTTTTTCTGTTAAAAAAGAAAACTCACGGTGAAAAAAGGGACGCATTGGTCAACATCATGTAGAAGGAAAAACAAAACAAAAAACAAAACTACAGTCTAGAAACTGTATACCGCCCTGAGAAACATTTCTGCACAGTTTTGTCAAATCAGCTGTTCACAAAGAGACCTTTCTTGATTTATTTTTCTGTCAAAAGACAACTCACGGGGGAAAGAAAGGGACGCACTGGTCAACATCTTGTAGGGCATAGCATTACTACAGAGTCTCCACTGATAATCACTCGACTCCTCAAAACACTCCCAGTAACGTATGACGAATGATTGTACAACAACACGGGAAAGAGTCCACAGGCGCTAAAAACAAGTACGCAATAATGGTGTTTTTTTTATATTAAACTAGTGCCTGGCCAGCCCATAGGCGTCGCCTGCGCGTTGTTTCCTCAACCTAGTAAACTCCGTCAAAATGGGACTTCACCGTAGAGAGTGATTGCATTCAGGAGAAGCTATTCTTAGGGGCCGCCGTCCCGTGAGATTTTTTTTTTTTGCTTTGGGATTTGGTATAAAAAACAGTAAACAAGTCTATAAAAAATGCTAATTCCAACCGCTGACTCTCCAAATAAGCTGTTTTTTTTAAACTGCCGAATTTAAGTAATTTTTAGACGAGAGACGGTAATGAAACCGTTAATGCCGTAGACCAACCTTGTTTGCAAAAAGAGTGACCTTGTCCGTCCCAGGGCATTTCTTAGCACGCAAGATACTACACTGGTCATAGGGGAGAATTTACATTTTGTATCACAATTGCCTAATGGATTCAAGATTTATAAGGCTTTACAAGCTTTAGGATGTGCCCCCCTTCCTCCGTATCAAAAGTTAATACAGACACATTGCAAGACGTTTAAGTGTTTAACTTGTTCAAATTAACATCGAAACAAAATTAGAACCCAGGACGAGAATACTTGTTATTGCTCTTCTTCTTTCTTTTGTTTACTTTCAGAACAATATTATTAATTTGTAAAAACACAAACTATACGTTTAAACTGAAGATTTGAAGAAACAAAATCGTGCGTACATAAAACTCAATGATTGGTCCCGGAAGTTTGATTACGAGAGAGACCTGCACAGTCCATTAGTGAGACTAAACCATTAAAGTCAACTTGAGGGTGGTTTTTGCTCTCTTTTTTCCTTCTCCAAAGCCATTCTTATTTGTTTCTATATATTTTATTTTAAAGATGTACAATGGCCTTTTCGGCAAACAGGGCAACTGAACTTATCGCTCAAAGTTTCACTTTAAATAGTAATTTACGACTGCCAGGATTTCGTGGGACCACTTCTTGCCCAGTGCTGTCCCAAACTGACAGATTACGGTAGCTGAAAAAACCGAACATTGTCAATGTCTCCCCATAACATTCAAATCTGAGGCTGCCGACCTGGCCACTATTGGTGACCATCTAATACTCCCTTCTTGCCAATACCGCCACCTCGCCGTGAGGGCCGCTAGCCACAAAGGAAATAATAATAATAATCAATTGTCTTATTTTGTGTCATTTATAAGCTTTTTCCTTGACCTCTACTATAAGGAACACAATTTGGATGCTTAGATGGAATCATCGCGCATTGTGTGTGTGAGAGAGAGCGTTGCATTCTTATCAGATTTCAGACTGGTTATACAATTCGCTTCAACTCTCAATTTGAATTTTGTCTATCTCACTCAGTCAGTCAGCCCCGGGAATCGCTGGCTCCATTCCCTATTGTTTTCCACTGTTGGAATTTAAGAAGAATGAGGGGAATATATGAATTTGTATTTCGACAGTTGAGTGTTGGCTTATATGTAATTTTCTTTTAGGATGCACTGGCCTTGCACAAGATAGGAAGCGCTGTTTATCGGATCTAGTTTACGGAATTTTAAACAGGCGCTGCTGGGAAAAGTCCCCAACTTATTTCCCTCTCTTTATTTGATTATTCAAATTCATAGCATAACGTCAGTGCGGGAAAGGCAAAATAGGGAAGCTGAGTTTTCCTGGAGGTAATTGCATAATAAACTATTTACATTGTTAATGGGTATCCTCCTGGACAAAGTGTTACTTTTAGGTGTATGGTAATCAAAGTCTGCAATACAACCTCGTGGTTCTCTATTCTATTATATCATTTTACCTTCTCAACTGATTGTCTCGTTTAAATATATGGTGTTTTTTTATAGTTTAATATTTTTATATGTGCAAACCGAGGAAATGATTTTCATGCTGGCATGATGAATAAATAATTGAATTGAATAGAATGGAATGGAATTGAATATAATTTTTTATCAAAACATAAGGAATACTCGCTTCCTTTTCGGAGCTAATTATTTTGAATATTCAGGACTGTTAAGTGTATAGAGGCACCTGCGTGTAGGCCCGTCCTAGGGCCGTCAGTATTGATATGCAAGCGGAAACGCTTAAGGGCACAGGTGAAATTTAACCCCGCCCTTCAGATCGTCTTGAGTTGGGCTAAGTGGGCAAGGGCAACCCTTTCTGAGGGGGGCTGACCTGAAGGTGCGTACTGTTTTAAAGGTTGAATGAAATATGATTGCCCGATGACAACAAGGATATAACAACAAAAACAAGAACAAGAACAAGAACAAGAACAAGAACAAGAACAACAACAAC
>CM021536.1:3769787-3782645 GCA_010994315.2 Pisaster ochraceus
AGCAGCAGCAGCAGCAGCAGCAGCAAAATACCAAAAAACAAAACAAAACAAAACAACAAGAAGAACAACAACAGCAGCAGCAGCAGCAGCAGCAGCAGCAGCAACAACAACAACAACACAAGTTGTCGAGGCCTTGTTAAAACTGAATTACAATTTTCACCTCGAGATATCTGATTTACATGACTGCAGTATAAACGTATCAATATGAGTTGCTCCCTAAAGCATGTTGTGAATCACGCTTGTCACTATCACTCTGTATTTCTCTACGCATTGAGCAAAATCACCCAATCGGCCAAAAGCAAAACATTAGTTTTTCTATGATTCTTTTTCATTTAATTCATACGCGTGCCCTCTCAGGGGAACTATAAGAGAACTGATTTGATGCTTTAAGCAATGCAAAAAATCTCCCGGGTTCCATAGTCTACCCCCTTCAGTTCTAACAGGCATCCCATCGCGTGGATATCGTCTTACACACCCTACAAGCTACCAGCCACTGCATATTTGCATAATTCGAAAATGCGTTTTTCGACCGCCAAATGGAGGCAGTGAATCGCGGTGTTTGGGATAGTGTTACCGTCAAAACAGATTAGTCAAATCTTCCCCAAAATACATGGACAGCGATCGGTACAATCCTAACACAGGTGTAAAGCATTTACAATATATTTCTCGGGTGAACTGTTTTCGATCTTGTAAAGAAAATACTCGCGCGTATTTTGTATTTATTAAAACAATTCATTGGAAAAAACCACTATAGTCTATCCCATGGTCAGACAAATACCTAGGACAGCTTGGGAGACATTTAGGAAAAAACAACTCAAGGACGAGAAATGTAAAATAGTCAAAATAAAGTGTTTAGCTTTGCATGCCATTAACTTGGATGGAGATATCTTTGAGGGGAAAATATAAACTTCACTGTTTTCTGGAAGATTTAATACACGACATACAACCCACTTGTGATGAATACAATTAGGTTGCCATTTAGTGAAAACTAAGAAAAGAAAAAAAATCACATAAAAAAAACTTAGATAAATGTTTATTTCGATTGCTGCAAACGAAATAAGCAATGGGATTTGAAGGTCTTCAAATGCGATCTACTTGACTTGGACAGTATTTCGGTCGGCAACATTCCTACGAAAACGTGGTCTTTCAGATTAAAACTCGTCAATCTTATTATTTTTACCAATCATGCACTGCGAGTGAAAGCGTTCAAATAATCTTTCATCAAACATAAGGTTCAGAGCTTTCCACTTAAAAAGAAATAAACTGGGCTTTGTTAGAACCGACAGTCCTTAGGGCTGTGATCCAAATTGACGACAGAGAAAACAGCTAAGCATTAATTTAATTCGCTCACTAGAAAAGAGTTAGCAGTCAAAAATGAGATCTGGTGTACATTTTGTACTGCCTTATTCTCTGCTCACTTTCCCATAGCAATATTTTCAGGCAAAGGGACTTAGATTGACTGCAAAAAAACAACAACGAAAACCCCCAGACAAAACAAACACACACACGTCTGTTTGTAAATCCCGTAAATCGAGAACCTGTCTTTGTTCTCCAATTGTTTGGACTTAACTTTGTTAGCGACGTCCCCATTGGTTTTGTACACGAAAGCGAAGCGAGGACGTCCTCGCTCTGTCAAACACCCACATTCCTTTTGTTAAAGTCATCGATTTCAACGGGTACGTGTGCCTTCATATTCACTACCTTATGGAGACCGAGAACAAAACAGAAAAGGGAAAACAAAGGGCCTCCATAGGGGAATTCTAAAGACTGGGGTGCTCCACAAGGAATTTTGTGTACAAAGTCTATAGGAGGTTCTTAACTACAGGGACAAAAGGAAAGAACAAAATATGTCTCCACAGGGATGTAAAAATAGGAATGTGTGCTCACAAACACACACACACACCTGCAAAATCACAAATTTCACATTACAGCATATAATTATTAACATCTCTTCAAAAATAATTGCTGACTGGGAGATCAATCTCTAATGAACGCGGTAATTGGCTGAGAGTTATTTTTGTAATCTCGTTGGTTATCCAAGGGGAAGATCAGAATGATTTCTTGCCACTTTAATACCAACGTCCTTGGTAGAATGATAGATGCCTGGCATCGTGCTTACCCAAAATACTTCAGATTGCAACTCAATCAAATAGATTTAGAAAGGGGGGGGGGGTTGTCACCACAAATCACAAGCAGGTGATTCTTCTCGTGGACATTTGGCGTGTAAACAGTTATGAGATTTAATCAGCAAGGTTTGCTTTGGAGACAAGTAAAATGTTTATTTTTATTTTTGTACAAGTGATTTAGCTTTGACCAATTAATAAATTAATATGGAGGAGCAATACTTTAGGTACATAAACGGTTTCCAGTGTTGATTGCAGTCTGAAATGTGCTCAATCAACACTGGACTAAAGTCAAAACCTGCAAGGGGGTGGATTTCAAATTTGGCAAGATTCAACTCATCATGGGTGTCTTCGAAACCACAGTTTTGAGTTTGGCTACGGCTCAGGCTTCAAGCAGTATTTTTTTTTAAAGCCTGTAAGCCGGAGCCGATGCAAAGCCTTGTTTTCGAAAAGGCCCTTTGATACATTTACGGGATGAAATGTATAGTACGCAGAAAGGGCATATTACGCGTGCACATTATCGACAGCCTGATGTATTCACATAATGTGTTAACCTACATTGTTGATATAAAGATTGGATTAATAGACAGGCTACAGTGGGCCATCCAAGAGAAGGGATGAATTCCAAGGGGGTTAACAGAGGAGAGTCACGTACCCAAACTAGTCTTTTAGTTTGAATTGAGTGACACTCAACACCCCCCCCCCGCCTTCGCCCAGACATGACACGATTCCCTCTATATTTTTAAGTGTGCCACAGTGGAGTCTAGATACTTTTTTGATTGTAAAATACTCAACGAATGGGGCTAGCTAGCTTGACTTAATAATAACGCTTGAAGGATCCCCGTGCATTTTTTTTGTTTTCTGTGCAAATACTAAAATTCAACCAACAGTTAGCAATCTGGTCCGATCAGCAATAACGGAAAGTGCATTCTTCTACTTGAACGACAGCCCTAGTTATTATCCTCAGTAATACATAACAAAAAAATATGTTTTTGATGTAGGCCTAATCAAAATATGTATTTGATATAGGTCTGAGCGGGGCTGATAATTCCTTCAGGAAAGTACAAGAGGTTTTTTAATTTCTAGAAGCGAGGGGACGGAGCAAATGATGAACGCGTATTTTTGTTGTTTTTGTCCACCCTTTCTACTCTGTGTGTATCGAAAGCAAAGACAGTGAACCGCACGAAGCTGTTTAAGGGACAAGGTAAATTTTATATTACGATTGCGGTATTCGGTATTGGTATTAAAGTTTGTTTGTAAACACCCGAACCCAACAGTGCACTCCTAAACTGTCTACTATTACCTCGAAAGGCTAATGGAAGTATGGTACCCAGAAGCAGCAGCAGCAGCAACAAGGGCAGCTGCAGTGCAAAACAGTTGTAACTTGCACAGCACAAAAACAGCAACAACAGAAACAACATCAGTATTACAAATGGCACCATTACCATCAACTGTATTTCAATGTCACAGCACAACAGATTAGCATCACTGTAAACCCACCAGTACTAGCACCACCACCAGTTACAACTACAGGTAGGTTAGCAGCCGAAACCAAAAGAAAACCAAACAGCACTATCGGCGGTAAATGAGTAGGTGAAACAAAATCATCACCACCAACAATATCACTGTACAGCAACCAAATATAAAACAAAATCACGGGCATCATAATCATCAGTTATCGCTTCCAATTACAACAGTTTAAGCCACGTTGACAGTGAGACCAAAGAACATTTTGCGGGAATCATCATACAAAAGACCTCCATTATAAAGCTGATAAATTAAAGCACAATGGCAGGCAACATCACCAGTACCACCACTATACCACCACCACCACCACCACCACCACCACCACCACCACCACCACCACAACCAACACCACCACCTTCAATTACAGCAGCAGTATAACCAGATCATCCCTTTTTATGTACAGTTTAGGCCAAGTTTTTTTTTTCTGACCAAAGAATATTCATTTCCCGCCGAACTTTCTGGCGGGAAATGAAAGTGTTCGACAGCACTGAACCGAGAAGCTTTACATTATAGTTACCCAGGGTTGTCTCCTAATGAGGGGGCTTGTAGAAGAGAGGCTAGACAGACGAGGCATGAGCTGATGTGCAATGACGAGTCCTAATAATAAAGTTTTGCCCTACACGGTCCCCCAGCCCCTTGACAACCCCCATGCTCAACGTATACCCCCGGAAGGACACGTCAACGGCGATGGGTCATCTACACAAATCACAACGACGGATGGTTCATTACCGAGAAGTTAATTTTGAAAGCTCAAAGACGCCGCTGAAGTTGTCAAAATAGAAGTTCCTATGATTTATCTGAAGGAAAACCGTCTTTAAGATGCACTTATTCGGCGTGACAGGGAGTTAAGTGAGGACCGTTAAAATTGAGGAAATGTTTACAAATTACTTCAAGCCCCGAACAATTTTATGCCATTAAGGTTTCAAGGTATGGGTAAAAATCTGCCAGTTAAACATCAATTATTTACATCGTCTAACATTATCTATACATTATCATCAGCAAACAGCATCAGTTGTCATTGACTTAATTGCTTTTATACTGGGCAAAAAAAAGAAGAAGAAGAAGAAGAAGAAGAAGAAAAAAAAAGCAGACCAACGCTAACAAACAGAATTTGGATATCACTCCCGAAGGCTGTGTTCAGTCAACGGAACTTGCTTTCCGAATTTAACCATAATACCCCTTGCACAACGCGCAGCTCACACGCGCCTATCCTTTCCACCATTTTGAGAGTCAAAATAAAAAACACAAAGAAATTGACTCAGAAAATGGTGGAAACGGTAGATGCGATTTAAGCGGAGGTGTGCTCGGTGTTGTGCAAGGGGTCAACATGACCTACTCCGGTTATGGCGAAACGGTGTTCCTATAAAGCGGTATAAATTGTTTATACTTGAATTACAAACAAGACACGTCATTCTTTCGTAATTACAAAGCACGACTAAAAGCATCAAAGCCAAATGCAATTTGTATACGATGAGTTCAACAAAGACTTGTAGGTAAACACCTCAACTGCGTTTTACATATAATCCGTTTACGCATCATTTATTATTGTAAATTACTTCGAGACGTGCTCATCCAGGTACCAAAGTGCGACCCGGTTGGGATTCGAACCACAACAGCTTAAACAGAGATGATGACCGCTTGTGGACGCAGCTACTGGGGGTGGGGGCAGGTATACATAAAGCCATTTCCTACACAGCGGGTTCACTCCCAAACAAATCAAACCAAGTTAATAAATAATTAGATAAACCCTAAACAATTAGAATGCAAAGCACACCACAAGAACTCAGCTCCTCCTCCTTCTTGTTGGTGCCTTAATTTGGTCAATCGAATCTCGTGCTGATAGAGCGACACCAGAGGGCGCGATCCTTCAAAAAAAAGAGCTAAAGGATCACGCGCAGTGTTACCCCCCCCCTCCACATCACCGTATTTCCAACAAGGCATTCAAACGGGGGCGGGTGTCTAGTTTTGATCTACCTCTTGTGTCTAGGCTCTTGCCCAAGAACACAAGTGTCACGACAGGGATTCTAACCCACAACTCAGCCATCGGAACCTCAATTGGACGCTCTGGTGGATCGACACAGTGACCACGATACGTTCACGTTATGCATGTTTTGTTTATTGGGAAAACTACCATACTACTCTACTCGTTAATATAATGTTTACAAAAAGGATACATATACACTTCAGAGTGTGTGTTGCAACATGGGTTTTAAATGACTGACTAAATGCACTGCCATCAATAACCACCCAACCAAAACTGCTGTGCAAACTTCATCCACTAGGTAGTCACTTTCTTTTCAGTGGCTTGGGAACGGTTGAAGTTTTGTCAGTGATTTTTTTATACACGTTCATTGTGTTTATTTCGAAGCGGAAATCGAAACAAATTATTTCGATGCTGCAAACGAAATAAATTATGTAGATGTTGCGAACGAAACGAATTAGTTCGACGAGGCAAAGCAAATACATTATTTCGATGCTGCAAACGAAATAAATTAGTTCGATGCTGCAAACGAAATAAATTAGTTCGAAGCGGCAAACGAAATATGTTATTTCGATGCTGCAATCAATTTAAATTATTTCGATGCGGCAACCGAAATTTACTATTTCGATGCGGAAATCGAAATAAACAATGCCGGGGTTCTCAAGTACTATTTTATCGATATGAACAATAATTCAAACGGCAGTATTTATCTACAGTATGTTGGTAATGATGACTTCAACATAAGCGATCTTTCAGATTGAAACTGATTATGTTGTGTTTTATTCGATGACGAACAATCTGCACTTTAGTCAACAGCCCTTTTCCGATACCCATGTCTGGGGAAGATGTACCGCTTCAATTTAATTTGACAACTTTCTACTGTGGCACGATCAGCAGACTCTTTAAGCCTAAATTCAACGATTAATATCTGAAGCAATATTACAAGTAAACACGAAAAACTAATACATCAAACAGCCTTTTAGATTCAAATTGAGGCCTGTGAGGTAGGGCTCATACTTGGTCATGTTGACACTGCAAATACAGTCTCTTCCGCAAGTAATATGCAGCCATACCCGTAGTCTTGCACCCTGGCTGTATCTTAGCTTAGAATGTAGGCCACTCCGGGTGTTACTTTCAATGGATTTCATTGGTCGATTCGGGGTGCAGATATGCGCAGATTTCATTGCACAAAAGAAAATATCGCTCGGCAATATAGCTGGTGGGCGTGTTTCTACTGAAGCAACACTAATCCGTATGCGTACCAGTTAATAAGGTCGGAGGTGAATCTTCTCAATCGGAAAGGCCGAGTTATCTAGCGTACTTTTGCGTGCCACTGAGCATGAAGACTGATTTGTTATTTGGACTGCGGGGCCGGTGATGATGATGAAGGGCTCAGTGACCGCTTTGAACGGAATCCCACACGACAGCCGCCCGCAGACGATCACTTTGAGCGCGAAATGAGAGAGGGCGGGAGGCCTCAAATTATCGACGAAATGTAAGTTAATCCAACGACGGTTGGGACTACGGTAAGGATACGGCTGAAGGCATGCTAGCTATTTATATTCCTCACCGAATTCAACTTCTGTTGGCTGTCTTCATTTAAAAAAAACTTAATTTCATAAAACCTGTCTTCGAAGTCAATACTAAATCCACATTACGATGACATTAATGTCAATTCACTTATGTTTTGCAGAGCCAAGGAAGGACGATGTCAAAATAACCATTATTTAACAATATCCGTAAAAGTCAAGTTGTTTGCAAAATGTCACTCGGCATTCCAGAAACTGGTTTACGACAAAGTCACGGTTAAGCAGAGCGGCCCATTTATTCATCTTTAACGCCCCCTGACAGTGTGACCTTTTATGTTTGGATAGCGATACCTATAGTGTGTACCAAAGCGTCACTTGCAAATTACATAATGAATGTTTCACTTTACGGTGGCTAATGCATCCGCTGCGTTCTGTCACACATTGGCGTTGACAGCGTGTGCGCGCGATGACACGTGCCCGGCACGATGCCAGTTTTTTCACCCGCGTCCGCCGCTCCTTTGGGAACCCCATCCATTATCTCAAACATTCACGTTATAACATGGGTCACTTAAGCTATTTTCACACGACAGCAATTTAACAAGGGTCCCTTGCTAAATTTTAGCATGGTTGCGAATTTTACAAAACGCGCCTCGTGTGAAAGGACAACAGTGTTTGTAACTGTACAAGGTCAATGTAAAACATTCTCAAACATTGGTACATTTTGTCTGAGGTATGGATCTACGGCAACATTTTGACCGAGAACGTGCGTGAAATCAACATGTTAAGGGAACCTTCGAAGAAGAAGGGAACATTTACGGGGTAGAAATAAACGTTGTCTAGCTTTACCTCAGTCGATACAGTCGGGAACACTACTCGATATGTTTCCTTGATTGAAGAGACTAATAATGACACTGTAACAGATTGGTCTAACTTTCAGGAAAAGGGAACTGGTTTTTCAGTTCTTGAAACAAATGTCTGTTCGTTATGGTCGTGAAAGTGCCACATCTCCCGATAGCTGCTTCCCGCCTTAAAAACAGCCATTTTGTACTGTGAGAAATGTGTTTCAGTACCCTTTTTCTTTACAAGCATTACCAGTATGTTAAACTTGTATGAAGGAAACAAACTCACGCGTTTTAATAGCGGGTACCATTCCTTACGTTCACAGTCTATTGCAATACGTTCACCTCGCACATGCTAAGAAATCCCGGGTCAGCATTCACACGGTTCCGGGACCCAAGAGTCCTGACTCTCTTCTGGGTCAGTGTGACCTGGAATCTGTGTCAACATGACCCAGAAAAGGGTCAAACTGACGCAGATCCCAACTTAAAACAAGTTTAAATCAACTGTACAGTCTGTCATCACGTATGGCTCTGGTACATGGACAGTTACGAAGGAATTGGAAGCAAAAAGTAGATGGGTGCTATACAAGACTGCTATACGGAAATGTTTAAATGCACATTGGAGTCAACATATGACAAATACTGAACTGTATGGCAATGAACCAAAACTTTCCTGTAAAATACAACAACGCCGTCTCAAACTAGCAGGGTATACTCATACAGGAATACCAAAGAAACCAGTCTCTCAACTTATCACGTGCACACCAAGATATGGAAGGAGAAATAGGAGAAAACAAAACGCTCAGCTATACAGATGTAGTTGCTAGGGACATCGGGGTGCTTCGAACTGATCTTCCTAACTTGATGAGGGACAGAAATGAATGGGCAAAGCTCAACATGATTCCGACTTCTGTCGACTGGAGAGAGAGAGAGAGAGAAAACAAGTTTCCGGGTCAGCCTCACCCATAAATGGGTCAGGCCTCACACAACCCCAGATCCGGATTAGTATTAGAGTGTCCATCCGTACGTTATGCCGTACTCTGCACTTTTTAAAAGGATTTCTCGGAACAGGAACATTAGAGAGATATCAATATATCTGACGAAGGTCCGGTCTGGATCGAATGCTAAGGCCATCTCCTCTGCTAAAATTATATATATATATGAAAATGTAAGGTTATACCGTAGTTATTCAACTTAGCTGGTCAATACTATCCGTACCCAGGGGATTTACCCGGGGATCGTGGATCCCATTCATACACGCACATAACAAGTTTTGTATTTCAGCACCGGCAACAAACATAAACAGTAAACAGCAGTTAGGTCTGCTTCGAGGAAGAAAGAACACCGGAGGGTGAGCGATAACAACAGATATCGACGACCGTTCGCATTCAAAAGGTCAGGTGGTCAATGTTAATTGAAGAACGGTACAAAATGATTGTTACACGACTCACGAACGAACGGTGTGTACAGGTAACGTTCGGATAACAACATCATAATAGTCTGGCCACGCGGAACTCGCATTTTACCCACCAAATTCCTTCATTAAGCAAGGGGTTGTTTTGTGTTCAGCTTAATACCAGGGCCCGATTTCATAGAGCTGCTTAAGCACAAAAATATAAGCTAAACACAAATGCTTACCAGAATAAGGTTACCGGCCAAAATATCTTGCCACTTGTGTTATCTACGACTGGTATCCCGTTCATTTCTGCTAAGTATACTTAGCAGAAATGAGCAGGAAGTTGTTAAGCATTATTTTCTGATTTGGGCCCGGTTGGGGGTAAAAGCACATCTGGCATGTTAATATTAATTTAGGATAAGTTATGCTTGGCATAGTCCCACTTGACTAAGATAATGATTTTAAAGTAAACCAGGTAATTAAATCTCATATTATTTTACACGATGCACTCGAAAGAATACATAGCATATTAATATTAATTTACTATTTCCAATAAAGGTGACAACGGTCGTATAAATCAGGTGACACTGTTGCCCGTAGGCGTACAGTTTATACAAACTATCTGCACTGCTTAATTATAATTGTCAGGTTTGAAAATGTTGAGAAAAAAAAATGTATGCCATCAGTTTAAAAAAAAAATCTGCACATTCGCCTTGTTTTTTTAAAACAAATATTGGAAGCTAAAAGTGTGGACTGTGTTTTCTCTCGTCCTACGGACATTATTGGTTCAATTAATCAAATCCTTTTATTCTTCTTTTACTTTCAAAGTTAATATTAAAACGTCAAAATGCTGTTTTAGAAACGTGACTACATACAGTATCGTACTAATTAGACTATTAAATTAAATGAGCCACGACGGGCAGTTCCGTTGAACGTTGGACCTATTTGTCCTGCGACGTCTTGGTTTGCTTGAATAACCATTTTCACGTTGATGTAAATCTCGCGATAAATGTTACATAAATCCAAATGGGACTGTATTATAACCGAACCACAATTGGAATGGATTACTGGTTGTTATTGATTTGATTTACAGTAAATGGACTAACATAGGCTATAGATCTTCATCATGATGTAGCCATCTTGATTTTCTTCCATTCAAATCATTGTAACCAAACCGAGTCTCTAAGGAGAAATAGTCTGGATCCTTTTTGCACAACTAATATTAGCATCCATCACTGCTATTGGATACGGAGAACATGACCAGTATGGCGGCACAAGGATATAGGTCTACTACCAATCTAACGTAGAAAAGCTGATGCTTATGACGACATGGTTTTACTGACTTCGATTTTTTCTTCTTAGTCGCTTGTTTGTTAAGAAGAGTGAAAAAATGGCAATCATATCAACAGGTTTGTCAGTTGTTCTTCCATTGCCCACTATTGGACAATTTACAATGAACATATGTGGTAAACTCTGACCAATTATGGGAGAAATAAGGTGCAAATGCAAAATGAAGCATGAATTACCTCATGGTTGAACATCGTGTAACCTCTTTGTACCTTGGAAGCCCCTGGGGTAACACTAGATTCAACCTCAAGCACGTCATCTTTAAAGGTCGGGTCATAGATTTGTTTTTTGCCAACGTACGGCTGATTTGTAGTCAACATTGTCAAGAAAGATACAATAAAAGTCACATGTGAAAGTTTCAGCTGAATACAGTGTCTACTTGCTGAGGGGCGGGGCTGTCAGGGTATTTTCACAAGAGCGTCGAACCCGTCCCGAAGTTTAAGTAAGGTGACAGCGGGTACAACCTCACCTCTGGCCGCATTATTCGCGAACGGACACCGACCTTCAGAAAACTGAGAAACGGTTCATGCAATAGCCGTTTCTTCAGATTCAAATGTTTTTGGGTGAACATTTTTATCCAAACCATAATACTTCGAAGGAAATCCTTTCTCAAAATACTTGCAGTGCTTTTTCTCACCAAGTAAGTTTGAATGGTCGTTTTCTTTTGCAGTACTTTACCAATCTATGACCCCTACCTTTTCAACCCATTTAACTTTGCATTCCTCCCCAACCAAATACACAACCAAATTTTGCTCACCGTTTCGTTAACACAGTGTACCACCCTCCGGGTTCCATGGCATTTAAATTGCTTTTACGGTTCGTCTGGTCACAGTACAAGAGAAATACAATCCGACTCGGTTAATTTTGTCAGCAAGTATTTCTACGAGCAACTGGTAAAAGCATCTCCGCCCAGATGGGAAAACTTGTTGATTAAGTTTGTGGTATCCAGCGCACGAACGACAGGCATAACGAAATCATTTTTTCCCCCGAAGACAAACATAATCATCCCGATGTCATTTTTTATAATCGGTGATCGGTTTCCCTGTACGAACCTCGCGAAGGGAGAGGTATTATTTTCATTCATTGTATTGTTTTAACTGTTTTGACCTTTACAATAAACAAACAAACAAAAAACTCACCAACTATTAGGTCGTTCCCCTTTAAAAAGATCACGTGATCCCATCATTGCGAATTGGATTTCTGCTTGAGCGACACAAATGGGCTTTCGGACCAATGGGACTTGTGGCTCGTACTTGTGTTTGCTAGGAGAGTCCATTATTTTAAGAGCGAGATAATGTCTGCGTTAAATGCAAGGAGGCAATCTTTCCCCTAGATCCCCTCCTAGGATTACGTTCCCCGGTCGATAAATAAAAAAAGGGCCCTTTGTGCATCTCAGTATAGGGAAAACAGGTTGAACAAAAACGCGTTAGAACAGTAAGAAAAATACATGTGGTGTTTATGAATAATATTACATTATATTCGTGAATATGGTTGGATGCAGAGACGTGTGGGCAATGCACTCCTGACTGGGAAGTTGGGGAAGGGGGGAACGATGCGCCAGAAGGTCAAACATTGGTGTTCACTGGCAGATTTGACTGGTTTGCTTTCAAAATGATTTTACAAAAAGTTTGGAGTTGATGTTAGTTGAAAACCGACTGTTGATCAGACTTAAGCCGATCTATGCAGTTTACAGTGAGAGTGTGCAAGAATTTTTTTTTAACTATTTCGGTTACAAAAACCAACCGCTTGGGCTTTCCTGAATGCGCTAACTTAACCCCCAAAAAGGAAAAACAGGCAGAACAGGTAATAGGTTTTAATTGAATTTATGTATGTTTATTTATATTTGAATTCTATTTCATTATCATTTCCTCTGGGAACGGTTTTGCTTCTATGAGCTTTACAATGTGCTGTTATGCTATAGGCCTGTTATCTGCTGTATACCAGAGTGATTACTTTTTTAATAATCTCATTATTGCTATTATTTAGATGGATGTACCAGTCGAAAAAAAGAGACAACAGTACACCGTTATTTCGGCTGTGTTCGGGACAGAAACAATTTGTTTAAGGACATTATAACCGGCTGGTTACACTGTCTGTTTTTATTAAAAACTAGAGG
>CM021536.1:3788851-3810918 GCA_010994315.2 Pisaster ochraceus
CCCCCCCCCCCCCCGCCAACCAGACGAAAAATCTACGTGTGCTAGGTAACATCAAACCAGTTTCGGCTTTAAAGCATGAGTTTCTTCTAACTTTCAAATTAAATCACGTGTCCAGGGGTATGGATTTCTTCCGTTCGTAGCTCACCCCCGTAGCTTAAGTTACCGATCCTCGCCGGAAGCGATTAAAACTGACACGGCGATGGCTCAAATCGGCTAAATGGAATGACGCTCTCTCTCTCTCTATCTCTCTCTCTCTCTCTCAAAAAGAAAAGGGGGAAAAAAGGGAATATGAAGAATAAAATGGCGACCCGTGAGGAATTTGTAAAGAGGCTACGTTTACTGGTGGTGCGTTATGTTGACTTAACAAATTGTGTTTAAGGTTTTTACACGGTAAGGTGGGTATCCGTGGCAAGTATGTTCATAAAGGTCCCCAACTACTCGCCTGGGAGAAGAAAGTAGGTTGAACTGAACTGGAGTGGAATTACACACGGCATGGCAAACACAAGTTTGTATACTTCGTATACCGCTTCTCCTGTAAGACAAGATACCACGAAACCGTTTGCAGTCACGGAGCTCTTCCTTGCATAGTCTGTGGACATTCCTTTGCCCTGTGCACTTAAGAGGGAAAAAACCCATATTCTTTAACACTGTAAACAAACACTGTGTGGACGTGTGTGAGTCCACATAGTGTTTCGAGTCCCTGCGTTGTGAAGACTTATATCTGAGGTTCACACTTCGTACGTAGCGCTGAAACATAATGGGCCTGTTCACCTGTAAAGCGCCGGAAGTATGGGGGTCACTTTTGGTCGAGTAAAAATATTGTGTTTGTACCCAAGTTGAAAACAGGCTTTTTGAAGAGGGAAACTCACTGCTTCTTCCCGCAGATCACTGAGAGCTCCCAAATGAGCTTATATCCCGGGTTGGAAACGCTGAACAAATAATCTTCCTCACCTATGGGATTGATCAAACTTTCGACACAAACGCTCAGCAGCGCCCCAAGGAATACGTTACAAGTACATTTTTTTGGAAATCTATAATGCAAGTTATCATTTTGGAAATACTTGGGAAAGAACGTGATCAATGCACACTCGCTTAAAACTGCCGGGTCAAAACTCCCGGGTCGGAACAACTAACACGTCTATATCTCCAAAAACTTAAGTTAAGGGCATGACGTTTGGACTCTACAATCCATCAACTGGGCACCGAGATAAAATTGACACTAAGGGTTGTCACGTATAAACACTAAGACAAGAATAAAACAATTACGGTGTTAAAACAACACTGATTTCTGCCAACACAATTACATTGGTATTATTTTGACACCGTGAGATGTTAACTTTTATTCTCTTTTGGAATCTGGGTCAGATTATTACCTGGGAGTTTGTTGACTGTAAACCTTGCATGTAAAGGCCTAGGCCTATTTAAGGAAATAAAATACGAAAATGGCCCATCGCCAACATTTAAATCATTGTATTATACTTTCGGGATGACACGCCATCTTATTTTTTTCACCCACTGCAATCAATGAAACCAAACCGAGGCTGTGGGGACCAAAAAAGTGCAACTCCTTTGTGGTACAAACTGATTACATACTGGTTTATTGCTGCCATCAGTCAGGGAGCACGACACAGACCGATGACTTCAGTTTTGAAGGTTTATGCACTGAGTTTGACATTAAGAACAAAATAAGTACATTGGTAATATAGCCGGATGTGAATCTTGCGCCATTTCAGATTTGTAATTTGATTATCTTATTATGAGTTTTTACGTTATATTGCGACAGTTCTTCTCTCGTTGTGATCGAATAACGAATTTCTGCGAAAACTGCAAGCTTTGATAAACGCACGCGTGGAAGACGATCTTCCTTCGCTTTATCACACAGAAATATCAAATAACACTGTATTTACTCTTTTAATCACATCGAGTGACTCTCCCCGATTGGGTGACCCCAAGAAGGCTCGTTTTTGTTAAACCTGGCCCATTTCTTCCACTAAGGTAAGCCAATCAAGATGGAGTTCAGCGGTTTTTGTACCGAGTTTTTGCTTTCCTTCAGCACTCAACCGTCTCGTAATGGAATGCTCAAACTAACCACATTATCAGAAAGTCAGCCTATAGCTTTCTTTATATGAGGCTTGATCGTTAACCTCACACCCGTTGAATAACCAACTTTTGGCATACCTCCATGCAATGTGAGACGGTAATCCATCCCCAAAACTTCCTCAGCGTGTTCTCACATGCTTATAATGCTTCCTCCATCTTTATGATATTAATTCCACTAAAAGTCAGAGTAGAAGATTTATGATCATCGATAACATAATTGATCCGCTTCAATCTGAACGCTCACTGATTCCAAATTTTCGTATAAGTACAAATCCTTCGGAGAGAAAAAGGTTCCGTTTAAAATGTTGTCCATGTCGAGAAACTAACATCTGCCAAGAAATCACCGCTACTTATTTCGATTGCAGCGATCGATTTAAGTCAGATGTGAACGTGCAAAAAATCCCTGTAAGACCATTAATCGTTTCGTGTTGTCCTCAATCGAACGTGACCACGACACATTGGTCGGTGCGGTTGATCAAAACAGAGAGGAATGACATAAATTTGCTTCTCAAAAAAAATGAATAAACTGAATATATAAACTGAAACAATAAAATGCAAAGGTATAGGTATATAATTTGCCTAGGAGGTCGCCCAAAAGCGAAGCCACCCTTGGCAAAGAGCTGCAAATATTATGAATAAAAAAAAATTAAAATAAATAATGTAAAAAATGTAAAACATCAGGGAATGATACCATAGTCAACTTAAAACAGGCTTAGGATCTTTTATGATGGGTGTCGAAAGCTTCTTTTGCACAGCACCATATTCTCGGGTATGGCGTCATTCATTGATCTGATGCAACATTGAATTAAAAATAAATCTTATCTGACAAGTCTTAGGTCAAGTTATACTTTATACACAAATTAGTCTGCATCCATCAATGTCCGGCTTCCCGTTTTTGTAATGTTTTACTTACGGCGGTGAAAATGACTTCTGTCAGATTCATATAAACATTGGATGCTCGTCATGAAGACGTTTAACAAACGTTCCATCATAGCCTCACATCCAGATGCTATGTGCATTTGGGTTAGAACTAAAATGCAATTACTGCGGAACAGCGTCTGCGACATCCATCGCACATCAAAGTGTCGGTATCAGACGGCCGGGATGAAGTGGGAAATTTATCAAAATTGATAAGCCAGACGTTAAAAAAAACGACCAATTACGTGCGTACCTTTACAGATATTTGCAGTTTCCAATATATATGAAAATATATATATATTTATGTATATAAAATGATAATAAAAAAGTAAATAAATAACCAACCAAGTAAATAATTTTTTTTTAAAGTTAATAAACGAATAAATAAATAAATAAATAAATAAATAAATAAATAAATAAATAAATAAATAACATAATAAGTATATTGTTTATTTATACGATATGAGTGTGAGTATGCTCGACTAGAATGATAACTATTACAGCGTTGAGTTACAGTTGCGTCCAACTATGTTTATAGTCCAAGGGGATAATACGAAAAGTAGCGTGAATTTACTTTCAGTTCAACACTCTCAGACCATGGAGAATCTAGTTTATAGCTCCATGCTCAGACTTACACACTCATCAGAAGGTTTGAAAATGAGCACACAGACATATAAAAGACTCGTTTGTTTGTATATATTAGGTGTAGCCTTTAAACCGATCTACTGTGATATACTCGATGCTTCCCCAATCTTGCGGGGAAAAATCCACAGGAATGCTACTCGGGTGGGATTCGAACCCACGATCCCCGCGTAGAGAAGATGTCTTAACCACTAAAGAATTGAGCGCGTTCTGTGTGACGTGAGACCAGTTCGAATCATGTGATTGGCTGCGGCCACCAAAACATTCTATTAAAAGCGAACAGGTCTGTGTTCCTTTGTTCTGGTCACAAAAACAAACCCTTCAACACTGTGAAAACTCTGTGTGGACGCGATTAAGTCCACAGAGTGTTTCAAGTACACTATGTGTGGACTCGTTTTGTTCTCAGGTCCATACTTAGTAGCGCTTCAACGGTCTCAAGTATCGTTGAGTTTGGAGACGTTTTGATAAGTATACAGTAGGCGATGCTCAGTGCAACCTGCAATAACTCGACTATACGAGTGCACCACTCCACCGTGCAGCATTAGTTAAACTGTGTAAAAACAGTGCAACACACCACCACGCCCATCCACCCTTCCCAGCACACGATAAAAAGCACTACTTTGTCAAGAAGCCAAGTAGCAACATCTCCACAATATCAAATGTTGTTTCAACAAATGAAGTAGCACACCAATTTTGGAGTACTTGGAAACTTTTGAGAATTTAATTTATTGCCTAAATTGATACTAGTTAATCCAACGGCCGTATTCCGCATACTGCGTTTAAGTTCCTTTTTCAGTCGTGTTCCTTAAAAAGTACCACAACAGAGACAAACCTCTCAAGTTTCGCTGCACCGAAAAAAAC
Organism: Pisaster ochraceus; assembly: GCA_010994315.2. Classification (NCBI taxonomy): domain Eukaryota; kingdom Metazoa; phylum Echinodermata; class Asteroidea; order Forcipulatida; family Asteriidae; genus Pisaster; species Pisaster ochraceus. Next base: position 3,793,373 of record CM021536.1, read on the forward strand.
TAAGACAATCCGTAAACCTGAGATCAACCATAAAACAGTACAATTTCTGAATATTTTAAAATTATGTTCTGAAAGGTAAAAACGGCAACCTCGCAACCTCTTTCCTTGCTTATTCCCATTTCAATTTCTAATCACGGGTAATAAGTTTGACCTCCACACAGAAGACTTTAAATCTACTATCAAAATAAATTAAATAAATTACTTGCAGCAGCAGCGCATATGATTTAATTGTTATTAACGCTAATTAGTAAGGACAGTGATGAACTGTTATCAAGTATATTAGACAAACATAGTGACTTACTTGGTCACGGTGTCACCGATCCAGCTGAGTAAGATGTCCGATCGTGGACTCCGTAGATTGTAAGTTTCACGGCGAACATTTTCCCTGTCCTGGATTTGTGTATGGTCCCGTGCAGAGCGTAATTACCTGCGATTCACACTCTGACGATCAAAGCAAACTGCGTTGTCCCTGCGTTTGAATGGGAGCCCAGGTGCGTACAGCAGTTTCAACTGCGTTTGTCGGTGACATAGGAAGATCGGGGTCTCTTTGTGTAGTGTCATTAGGTTCTACATATAAGGCCACCTCAAACCACTCTAAGAAGACATACGTTGATGAGTGTTGTTTATTTACTCATACTTACTGAGTAGAACAGTACGGAGTTTTTCTCGAGGAGACCGCGTTAAGCTTTAAGCTCAATCCACCACGGCGAGGGTCTGCGTTGCCTTCCGCAGCCGATGGCACGGTATCCACATGGCTGTAACACCGTAGCCGTGTGTGTGTGTGTGAACTCCGTTCGTAGTAGTGGAGGGAAACACTAATGACAGCAATGCATTGCTAACCATGTAATTAAAAGCCAGGCTGTTATTAAATTGCTAATTTGACGTGATCTTTCTTTCTTTCTTTTCCCCCTTTCTCTAATTACGACTGCCCGAAGGTCCCCCTGGTCCAGGGTTCAATAGAGGAGAAGGGGTTTTAAGCAATTTGCCGTCGGTTGGGGAGCTCAACTCATGCCTCGGGGTCGAGTCTGTCCATCTTCGACACATCGCAGTGGAATGTCATCTGCAGAAGAGAGTAAAAAAATATCATAGGATGAACATATTTTCTATATATGTACGCTACATGGTTATACGCCGCTGTCAGAAGTCACGCACTTAATGTGAAATATGATCGTATTCGCAACACACACACACATGCCGGACGTCAGTAACAATCCAGTGTGATGTGGGCAGGGCGATCACGTTTTGCCTTTCATTAAACGAGAATATGAGAAGGTTACGAAACATGATCACAATCTGAAGGGGGGAGGGGAAACAAAAGTGGGGTTATGTACTGAAAGGTCTCCACATCATTGATATATGTTACTAAACCAACCCGTTTTGACTTCCTCTTACCGTCTCGGTTAGTACGTCAGAACGCACGCAGAAGTCACCGAGTGGGTTGTCTTTACGAGGTGCGTTGATGGAATGGTGCTCGGTGAGAGATGTCATTTTAACCGTACGTCGATGAACTATTGTACAAGCTAGAGCCCCCATCACTTAATAGGTACACCGTGCAATGTGTGACACATGTTAATATACTGTTTTTTTCAACACGCACTGCCCAGGTCTATGTTTGCCTGGTATCTATGCCTTTCTGACGTGAAAGATGCTTTCTTAAAGATATTTTCAGCTTTAACTTTTATGTTTTACCATGACCAAAATACATCAAAATATAGTTGATATAGAAAGCAACCGTAAATAATCCTATATAAAAAGTAGGCTTGCAATATGCACATAATACGTAAAGCGAGAAAAAAAATGTGTTGGTGGCACGCATTAGAAATTTGCAAACACAAAACATACACCCGCTCACACGTGGCAGCTCCGGCAATTCAAATAATTCAAGTTGTTTGCGATTTAGCGACGGTCGACTGCACAACGAGCTCGGCCAAGAACACTTACTAGAGGCTGTTAACCTTTGGAATGATCAGGCTTCTGGCTTGCTAATGAACCGAGCAACAAGCCCATGAGCAACTCAAACTCTCATCCGACTCCAAGAGGGGGCACGCTTATTATTGAGAGCCTGTTGCGCCATAAATATTTAGGATTAGGCAGAGTATTTTGACGCACTAACCTTGGGTCAGATTTGGGAATTGTAGACGATAGCCCATTGTTAAAGGGGAGACCTGTCTTCTCATGCCTTTTTAAAATATTTGAAGAAGAACTTTTCACAAATTAAGAGCCAATTTTGTTTTCACTTTAACTTTATAACCAATCTTCTTTTCACTCAAATGGGCCAACCATGATATTCACGTATTTTGGATTAGTAATGTGCATGTTTTGTAGACTCGATTCTAGCCAAAACCTATACGCACTCAACATTAAGATTTGTGACTGACTATTTGATGGGACTGGCTACAGAAGGAAAATCATCACGGGACGATGAATACTTGGGTCTTGTGTTTTTTTCTGCTTTTGTGAAGTTCAAACCAGGTCTGACATTTAAATGTTATTGACACGAACAGCTTCCCATAATAAAGCCCATAGCCCCCGTAGAACACTCTCGACTCCCGATTCCCGCAAGGCACCGCATAGCGGTGTGTACCTCGGCCGCACCGAGTCTGGGGCAAAGAGGAGAAACACAGACAGGAGAAGAAGGGGGAAAAAAAAACTCCCAGTATTCTCGTTGAAGGACTTAATTAAAAGGGCCCATCGCCTTGGATTATGTGATTTCCTCTCTCTCGTTCGCGGTCAGTGGTTTCGGGCGATCTCCCCCATTGTGGCTGTTAAATAAAGAACGTGTACAAATCACAGTGCAATATGGAACTGTAATAATAATTCGCTGCCTGAATGTGATTTAGATCGTTCCAAGCACTTCCGGATGCGGACTAAGATTTTAATCGGAGCTTCTTTTTTTTCTCTCTCTTTCTCAAACGATTTTTCAAGCGGTTGGTCACAGCTCAACCGTTAACTGTAAATTTTAATAAGGATGTATCGCGGATATGATATTTTCATTCACGGGGAGTACTGTCTTTGGGACATTTGTTTTTTCTGCCTGCAAAATAAAACTTTCAGCTGCATTTATGTTCAGATCGTCAGTGTAAATAACGTACCTCTACCATTGGCTGTAAAACATTACACTTAATAAAACGCTGAAACTTAACGACGGTGCAGCAGATGTAGCAACTGTACTTGAGGACCACTATCCTCTCTGGGTTAGCAATAATAATAATTATATGTTTAATTTGTATTGCTATCATTTATATATATTTGTTATGCAAGCTCAACCCAAACAAGTCTAAAAGCCACTCTTGGTAAGGGGCCACAAGAAGAAAACATTTAAGATGAAAATAACTCAGGGGAGCTGGAGATAGGAATTGACTTTCGGCTTAATACATTATAGATTGTAGGATAGAGGGAAACATTCACCAGGCAAGGAGTTCTTAAGAGAGGTGCAGTGCGTGGAATAAAGCTGTTGGAATGGCAAATTAAGAGCGTGCGGATGAGAATAAAAATGTAGCATACCGTGTAACTACCCGTTTGTTAATATGTCGACTGTGCTTATTTATTATGGACGTATTGTTTTGGGGGTTTGGGGTTTATTTGTTTTTTCTTCAAAAAGATTGTTCTAAAATACCAGACCCATGGCCCAAACAATGTTGTTTGATCTCCAGTACGTCGACGTTATATTAACATGAAAGATGCACTTAAAAATGGTCACGATCTTTGTTTTACATAAAATGTATGAATAAGTGTACCTTTTTTCACACGCAGTTTTTTTAAATATTTTTGTGTACATATTTTATTGGCAGGCATTTACAAAGGCACTGACACAGATAGCTCGATATGAACTACCGGCATGGGTGGTGTGCCGCAAGGATCGTTGCTTGGTCAATGACCTAGCTTCCATGCAAACATAAACACAAAATGTCTACTTCAGATGAGGTCGAAAGGAATGTTCCTCATGCCCGACTCAGTCCAAAGATAGACAGGCCAACCAAAAAAAGTTCTGCTGTGGGAAAAAAACTTAAATGTGATTACTTAAAATGTACCCAAGGCCTACTGGTGTGGAATCTAGCGCCGAAAGTGTATTTTTCTCTCAATTAAGTTAACTCGACTGCATGTTTTCTGTTATGTTACCAAAGCAGCGCTGTACATACGCTCCTGTAATGAAGGTAGACAGCACAATGCCATTTCTGGACGCCTGGAATGCTGTTCGTCGCCCTCGCAGGTTCATCCGATACGGTATAAAATACGCCCGTCTAAGTTTAGGAGAGAACAAATATATTGTTCATTCATTTTTCTTTCATCTATTCGTTCTGTCATTTCATCTAGACAAAATATCACATTTCATGATCTAGCCAACGTTTAGTTCCTGCAAAGAAAGCAATTCTGTTTTTCTCTTTCTGTATGGAAACTCCAATTGTGGTGGCGACAGAGTTCTCCAAATTTCCGATACAGTATTCCACCGTTTTCCTCGGGGCAAATGGCTAAGATCGACTCTCTTCTGAAAATCTTTCCAGAAAGATACTTTCGTGTAGCTTTCTTGGTAGACCTACCAGCTGCTGCCGGGCTTGCTCCACGCGCGTAATCAATGCATGTTCTTACTTCTTCCCAACGACTGTTCCATCTCCCGGTTTTCGGTGTTTCATTTAAGATCGCTATAGAGTTTGAATCTCTTACTGTAATTGGTGTGACACATTTTGTCTCACACAGGCAGTTTGTGAAAGTACGCACACAACCAATCCTACTGATAACAATGACCACTGGTGCTTGTTCTTTGAGATTTAAATGTTTGATGCATTTAAAGCTATACATTGTCTTAAAACTCAGATGACATTTACAACATCAGAATCTGATTTCAATTTTTGTTTCAGCTGAGGTGAAACTGATCCACCGTTGGACTGTCAGTGAAGAAAAAGCAGAACACTTCAACTCGCCATTAAAACCAGCATTTTCCATAATTATAGACTGCTAGTTCCATTAAAAATGGACGAATTTTATGAATAAGTATCTGAGATTGAAGTACTCACACCCGACACGGAGTGTATAGATCAAGTTACAATCTATAATGCAAGATTTGGACTCACGATTGTTATTTTCATTCATTTATTTTTTACAGATAGTACGGTAGCTTTGTTACAATAAGATACATCTCTTTGGCTATCCCAGAGCCGTATATTTAGAGTTGCGAAAAAACAACAACAAAAACGCTTGTGCGCTCATTTTGACCAAAAATGGCGTACAGCAACCACGTGACCAACGCAAATTGATCCCTCTAAGTTGCAACTCTCTAATACAAGGCTATCATATTTGCAAGCGTGACGCCATTCCATTGAAAGCCACGCCCACTCTACACAAACTGGCTCCATCACTGATTAACCAGAAGTCCACAGGAGTTCAGTTGAGTTAGCTTTTCTTTGACGATTTACGCATTAAGAAAGTTTAACAACTGGACTTGTCTTTTTACATACATACAAGCTTCTGTCTAAGAAATGCTTACGATCGAGGAAGTTGATCTCGAGTAAAACTACAAACGGATGCAGGTTCGGAGAGCCGGAAGTAGCATTTGGGCGTGCAGCAGATGCGCATGCGTGTGACGCAATGACTAATCGGAACCAACATGACATATAGACAACCCAGAGACTTTTCTGACAAGGCTTGAGTAACATGTTATAGATGGCCACTCAACCAGGTTACACAACACTTACAAGTGAGTGGATGCGATTGCTAGGCCTGCTCTGATTGCCCACACTTCAAACACATGACCACCGCATGAGGCACTTCAATAAAAAACCAAGATTGAAATTTCCCCATTGATTATTTCAAAATGTAATGAATAAAACAAATAGCGTCCATATGTTAAATTTCTACAACTGCCTGAGAGACCAGAACCATTAGCGAAATTGTTTGGCCCTTTCCTGCCATCCAGAACCAAAATGAAACAGCCGTGCAAAAACCGCCGTTTGAATCAATGGAAGAGCTTGCACTCTTCCAGCCGATCTTCGATCCGTAACATGCTGTCTAAATCTTGCCTGGACCGGGCCATGCAGACGTCGGTTTAGCCATAAGGCCATCGGAAACCATGGCATTTGGTTCCATGCATTCTAGTTGCGAGGTATGTACGCTGAAGTGAACACAAGTTGTACTTACCACATATTGGTCTCCTGAAAAGGGAACACAACAGATTTCCAAAAAGGTAGATACAAAATACAAGCAAATCGATCAGCATGTCAGCAAACAAATCAGCGTATCGTGGTACTAAAATAAAACGACATTCTTCCTTTGGTTATATGATCCTTCCCAGGGCTATTACGCAGCGAGGCCCTTTCCTAGAAAGAGGAAACCAGATGGTGATTATAATGGGGCATGTAGTGGATACGAGGTTGCGGTGGCTATATTTTGCCATATTACAAGCATATAGTTTACAGCTTATTCAACGGATGCTTTAGGCCGTTTTCGAAACAACGGCTCAGATTTGGGCTTCGGCTTGGGCTTCGGCTTGGGCTCTAACCGCCGGTTTGAAGTCCCAAATGGACAGCACAGGTTTTCTGAATAACTGACGTAGCTTAAGCCCAAGCCCATGTACAAGCCGTGGTAAAGCAAATACAATCAATATCGTCTTTAACCGGATAAACTAAACTTAAAAAAAAACTAGTCTGGATCTCCGTTAACCAGAGAAACATGGTCAGGATCTCTGTTAGCCAGAAAAACTAAACTAAAAACAGTCAGGATCTCCGTTACCTAGAGAAACTAAAGTAACAACAGTCAGGATCTCCGTTAACTAGAGAAACTAAAGTAACAACAGTCAGGATCTGCGTTAACCAGAGAAACTAAAGTAATAACATTCAGGATCTGCGTTAACTGGATAAACTAAAGTAACAGCAGTCAGGATATACGCTTACCAGAGAAACTAAAGTAAAAACAGTAAGGATATCCGTTAACCAGAGAAACTAAAGTAAAAACAGTAAGGATATCCGTTAACCAGAAAAACTAAAGTAAAAGCAGTAAGGATCTTTGCTAATCAGATAAATTAAAGTTGATAAAGTCAAGATCTCCGTTAACCAGTGAGGCTACTGCAAAATATTTCCAGCTTGTAAATCTTTGCGTTACAATATCATCGGACAGTGCCCTCAATTTTGTCAAGCACAAACAAACATGAAAGAAAACAACCGTCGCCGGTCCATGAACCGGACCTCTCGTCACTCTTTAACAAAATAATTTCCTCAAATCACACACTATCTGCCTCTTTGAGGGTTGTAATATAATAACTTGGCTCTAATGAACGAAAATCATCGGCTCTTCAAGTTTTTCCACTTTTTTTTTCTTCCGGGCGCAATGCGATTTTCCAGGCTCTCGATCTCGTTAAAAAAAATTGTAGATGGTCTAGTTATTTAACCAGAGGCAAACCAGATTCATGATTTTCCAGCATCATGCAGAGCCTAATAATGCCCAGGGAGACTATTAATTTGTACTTAGGCCAAGGGGGCACAGACCTTCGACTCAAGAGTTAAGTTATTAAATTAAGCCACCTTCAGAAAAAAAAAAATCGGCTGAGTTTTTTCTCATTTTCATTTTACAATGGGTTTCTATCACAGCGCAACCATTTGTTACTGTTTATTTTTCGATGAAAAGTGTCTATACTTTTAAACATGTCGGGGATGAGACCGTCTGGCCACCTTATACGTAGGCATTTGGAGAAATGTGTTTGTTATTTTTACTTTTTATGTTAAACTTCATACAAATTATGGACACGGTGTATTACGCACAAACAAACAAAAACTGAAACAGTATCGGCCAGCCAGACTCTTCGACCGTCGTACAGTCTTTCTCAAGGGGTCGAAACGTCGGGTCATAACCACTCTTTCGAAAACGAGTGCGAATTAAAGGTTTTTCAGAAAACGAGGTTAAAACTTTATTCTTTCAGGCGAAAGTAACTCTTCAACAGCAACTGTGGGATACAAATTGGCTTAAGGACAGTATAGTTCTGACCTATCTGAGATCAAAGCGTTGTTTTGATTGGCCAATAAGCATTACGCATCATTCTATTAACGCTCTTCAACTGGCTTGCCAAAATAAAATCACTAAATCCTCACCATAGTGTTAACTATGAAGCACTGTATAATCTAAAAACCGACCTGCGTCTATACGCTCCTATTACTTTGAACTGATTTGTGTTATTTATTTATTTAAAAAAATTCCGTAATGAAACCCAACGAACCCTCAAAAAGTGCCTTGCACTACTGCAGCCAAAGGTCGGTTAAAGTTGCATGGCCCAAAATATATATTTTTTTAAAGAATTGTTTATCTCTGTCTTGAGCGAATTTTGACACAATGTGCCGTTTCAAAAAAAGAAAAACTTGCAAAATTGTTCGCACATTCAACGGATAGTAAACACAATACATAAAACATGCAACATTTTGTAAAGGCCTACGGTTTATGAATATGAGTAAATGTCAGGATCCCAACAACAAGTCGTTTGTAGATTCTAATTACCTACCTACCTGAAGTACTTATGAATGGCGAGTTTTGTGTTGTTCGCGCAATTACATGAAAGCTTATAACTCTTTTTAAAAATCTATTCAACAAGCTTTTTAATCTTATTGTTCGGGTCAAATTGGTAAAAAATAACAGTACATACATCTTTAAAACATTCACAAGAAGGCGACGTAGGGTGAAAAAATGAAGATTTGTTCAGTATTAGATGTCGGAAAAAACCAAGAAGAAAAATCATTTTTATTTTTTTAACCAGGTAAAAAGCTGTGGTCCTAACGGGACTCAAACTAGGGCCAAAAAGGGATTTGAACCAGGGCCCGAAAGGGACTCGAGCCAGGGTCCGAACGAGATTCGAACCAGTGTCCTGATTGGGTCATATCAGGGTAATAATGGGATTTGAACCGTTCTGAGAATCCAAATGGGATTCAAATGAGAGTAGGAGACTTGAACCAGTTTCCGAACGACAATCGAACCAGGGTCTCAGGGTCCGGTCGGGATTCGAACCAGTATCCGAATGGGATTCGAACCATGGTCTGATCGGGATTCTAACTAGCATCCAAATGGGATTCGAACCAGGGTAAGAGAGAGACTTGAACCAGGGTCCGAGCGGGATTCGAACCAGGTTCTCGGACGACAATCGAACAAAGTTCCATTACAGGTCCCCTTGGGAGGAATGTTACTTGTACCGAAATGGACTGCATGGGATCCATCATACCATATGAAAAAATACATCAGTTCCACAATGCAGAACGACACTGATGTCAACAAGAATGGCATTGTACAAAGAAAGAAAAACAGTCTCACAACCTGGTAAACGCCTTCAAGTGCATTTAGTGATGCACCTGAAATGGAGAAATGAAGCAACCAAACAATAACTTTAACAAAATATACCATCGCCACCTTCTATTCTTTTTCCACTCAGTCTCTAGACGTTAGACTTGCTCTATTCTATAATGAGATGATGACCAACGTGGTAAGTTGGAATTGTCAGTTCAAACCTAATAAGTGAACCCTGATTCAATTATGTAAAACCTTGATTGAAATCCCTGTTAATAAATCATGCAGATGAAGACCGTTCCCCTCCCGCCCGGGGCGGCGATCAATGAACGGGTCTTAGGCCGATTTTGTTCCCCCTCGCTCGAGGAGGAAGCCCCTGTACACGTTTTAGACCTAGATGTTCGGCTCTCGTATAACCTGTTATAGAGGCTAGACAGCGTGAAGCTGGAACGCCTGAAAGTGTGCTGCAGGCGCCGACCAACAGAATGAACCACCCTCCCTGCCCGCTCTAGGGGAAAATAACAAGACATTTTAAAGGGGGATTTGGTAATAGGCTATTTTCAGTTAACAACCACTGATATCATTTTGCCAGAAGTATTCCAATGCAAAATGTTAGTACATGCTAGCATCACCCGGACATTTCCTAGTAGGCAAATGGAAGTTACTTTTCAATTTGTGTGGAAACTAGAAACTCTTACTTTATTTCAGAGTCTTAAAAATGATAAGTAATGGTTTAACAGAGCATTTAAATGTCATTTGACCTCGCTGAATATATTACTAGGCCTAAGACGCCATCTGAGATGTGATTTTATCCTCAGTGGGTTTGTGTGCACTTTTTTGGTCTGTTGCTTTTGGGCACATTAGACACAGGGATGTTTTTTTTTTTTTTTCTTCACAGTTTCATTATCGCAGGTTCAAAATCCCACTCTTGTCAATTTGTCTTTGTTAAATACAAAATATTAAAGCATACAGAATAAAGTAATTAACACTGCAAATAGATCTGGAAGCGAGGTTCACCTACAAACATCCAGACTGTAGTCAGGTTACAATGACGGGTTTGTTACACGTTTACAACCTATATTGAGTACAGGGAGTAAGACACAATACAACTCACTCAAGAGTAACAGGAATATCTGTGCAATGGTCGAGTTGCATATTAGGGGGCCTATGTCATCATTTTGCGACTTGACAGATAAAAAAGATGGCTGCCTTCGATGGGTGCCCGAAGGCAAAGTGGCGAAAGCAATTGGCAAATAAAGCGGTTCGCTTCCGCGCTAGCCATAAAAGCAAATGCTGTTCGGGTTATCGATTCGATTAAATTTAAATTCAATTCAACTTCCCAGTCGCTTCAATAACTCCATATAAAATTCCTTGTGAAAAACATTGAAGAGAAACACAGAAACTTCCAGACACATTCGTCGGGTATACTTTAATCATGATCAGATTTACTCCCAGGGTGAAGCCAAACATTAAGAAAAGAGAAATACCTGCGGGTACGTAATTGGAAAATAACTGACGCATTATTGTCCAGGATTATCATTGACGCTAATCAGGAAACAGATCCGATTAGTACTCTATGTGTCGGATTACGCAATAACTTGTAATAAATACAGTCAACTTTAAACGACCTACTTTTCATTTGTTTTTAAAGGATGTTTAGTTGTGTCTGGTTACCGAATCGTCAATCGAAGGCCGTGGAGCCGTTTTTAAAAGCGTTTACAATCCTCCGTGACAGAATAAGTAGCCAGACTGGCATCAGACAACTGTCGATTGTTTTCTCAAAATGGCTTTGGTTGTAAGAAAATTGCGGTGTCAAATAACGAAAATTACCGTTTAAATTGGGGCACTTTGTTACGTTGAATTTTAAACAGGATCTTCGGCCATGTCTGCTGTCGCGCTGAGACAATCAGTTGGGGAATAATGGATGGTTATTACACACCAGAGAGTACTCACCGCGAAGGGCAAATGGTTGAGAATTGACTAATAGGAAGGGACACTGTAGGTGCACTTTAAGCTTGAAGACATTTGAATTTGTACACAAATTACCGTCCCGTCGCTGTATTTTCAACAGAGGTCGCTTTGCAGCCAATGAAGACGTCAGGGGCTCATGCGTCAATTAGTGCGGATCCGTGGACGGAATCACAGGGGTCGACAGTGATCCTTGGCGTCAAATAGCCGTCGGATCCAGGTTCCGTTGGATGAAGGACCTAGGGCATCAAGTGGCCCACTATTTCCTATATGATGGCAACCAAAGACGAAAACAGACAGCAGTACAGGTGAACACCTACCTCGGTGACGCCTACAGTCCCCAACTTGGTTTCCATTCAGCACAGTCGCGGTGCTGTGTAGGCGAGGTGCACAATGGGGGGGACAGGATTATTTTGGATAAGTTTTGTGCTGCGGAGTCCTTTTTCTTCGTCTCCTCCTTTAGGGTCTCGACTCTAGGTCATCGTACGCCTGTTTGCCTTTAGGGCCAACGAGGACGGATGATTTCAGCAACCGTACTGCGGAGAGCGCGATGCACTTTTTGGCGCTGGTGTTTTGGGACGTGGTGAATGTATTAAGCGTTTATTTTGTCCGGCGAAGTTTATGAATAAAACATGGCATCTGGATCTATTCTTGTATCCCTGCCATTGGACTAAGATAGGATGTTGACACCAAAGCGCAAGGAGCTCGATGTTTTAAAGGGAAATCTGTCCGGTAGCATGTATGAGAGAGATTAGCTGTCGCCAGCTATTAAGTATATAATTTCTGGTTTATTAAAAAACATTCAAAACTCACAGCCCAAGGGCTGAATTACATCTGAATTTACAAAGAGATTAAGACAAGCAATAATTAAAAAAGGGAAAAAGATACACACAAAACACAAAATTAAGAATTGTTAAGCAATTGAGTTTCCCTGTTTGGTTTGGAAGATCGAAGTTCTTCTCCCGTCCTTTAAAAACAATCTGTTTCTTGAGCCCTTTTCAAGCAATCTTCCCTTCATGTCATTAAATTATTATTTGTCAGTCGATGTCAAGTTTTCCTGGCTTATTTTTAAAGTTTCATCTCCCCTCCCTTCATGATTTCATATTGTATTTCTTCTCGTGACTCCTGTCCTGGATTCTTTGATTGTGCTGTTGTTGCTATCGGTTCTAACGAGATGTCCAAGGATTGCCCATTTTTCTAACTTTGATTCGTGCTCGTCTACTGTGTACTGCTGGTCTGTACCTGTGTTTAAATTGAGTCACCAGGTATAAACTGCGGTAAGAGAAACAGATGATATAATGACTAGTTATGGTATAACGTGATTTACATTTTAAGCTTTCATATTTCTAAACGTTTCACCATCACCGACCCCCGTTACAAACTGTACTAAGAAGTAGCTGTCGCTTGTCCGCCCGCAGCCCAGTTCTTTTTCCGGTTTGTTGAATCGAAATAAGCAGTTACAAACAACAGCGTAGATTGACGATTGACGATGACGATGACAACGACGACGACGACAATCGTGTACGACAACAAAACAAAGCCACCAGACACCGTTCCTTCTCAAGACTGAACTATGTTTCCCCCTTCAATCAACCAAGCAAGGGAACAATTATTCCAAAACGATACAGATCTTAATTGTGTATGGCGCGATCAATGGCAAAGCGATCGTCTGTCTGCACCCGGAATTTATTAACAAGGCCGTGCACGAACACTTCCAGTGTATAAAATACAATATTTCTAATAGTTTTCATGTCTGGAAAAAAATATTAAAGCTAGAATTACGTCTTGACAGCGTTGTTTTCTTATTCTTGTTTTACAGGGAAGGTATACCTTCAACGGTAAAGCTGAAGAAAAAAACCCACTTTCGTGTGGCTGTTATTCAAGCAGGTCATTCATTTACTTCCGGGGACAAGTTTTACCAGAAGATAATTGAAAGAAATGTCCTTAGGCTAATTAAAACACCGGGTCATTCACATATAGGTCCCCCGTACACCCGACCTACTTATGTTGTACAGAAGAAGACAAACATAAATTAAAGTTTGCTTTTGGGCACCATCCAGTCGATCGAGGAGATTGTGAATCCCTTGTTTTGCCGGTGGGGGGCAACAGATCATGCACCCCCATCGCGGTGCTCAGAGTTGTATTAGTTTCACCGACCCCAGTCGTCATCGTTTTGAGTTATCCCCATATCCAACCCTGACTACTAGACTGTCCACAAAACTATTTCAGATTGTGTGCAATGCGACCAAACTGTAAGTAACACTGATGATTTGACGATTCTTCCAGTAATAATTACATAAGCTATAGGTTTTCCCCAGCGAACTTCAACAACAAAATCTTTTAACATGCACCCGGATCATTCAATTTCATTTGAAAACGAGGGCACGTTGAATCGGCATCCAACAGTAAAAGGAGAAATTGAATTTCAACAGTTTAGCATCCACTGATCAAATAAGTGGTTTCAAATTCATTAGGCTGCAAAGATCATTCGATTTCGTAAAAATCAACAGCAAGAGGCCGGTCATCCATTCGATTTTTATCAATTGTAAATAGGTAGTGGACATTCAACTGAACGCGAAAGTGTAGTCGTGTGTAGAATGAATCAGAGAAACAATCGTGCATTTAAATGCGTGATATTGAAAATGAATGAATTTTTGCTGAGCTTGACCAGAAAAATCTATTTCGGATTGATACATAATACACATCATTTCATCTTAAAGGTTGGGGGTCTTGCCACATCGCCACATGAACAACTCTCATGAGACTGGTTTAAGTCTAAAATGACTACAGGTGGGACTGTGTGTTTGAAATAGAGTGTGATAATTATCTGACAAGTAATTATGAAAATACTGCCACAAAACTACAAACTGAACTCGTATAGATGCTTAACCCTCCAGGGGAAGGGTTCAACCAGAATCCTAGGAAGGGAGCACGTTTTATTCATCTGCAGAAGAGCGACTTTTATTGTTAATTAATACATACATTTGTGAAGTTGACTTATATTAGGCTTTTGCAACTGTTTGACAACATTCATTAATGTCCCTGTGGAGTAATTTTTTGTTCGTTTGGCTAATAACACGTACTTCCATATACTAGTTATGGAAAACCATGCGGTATAGTGTTGGCTGGAAAAACATATGGGAGTAACATTTTCTAATTTGATCCTTTGAACTGATGTGAAATGCACTGGAATTGGCTTATCTGGAAGGATGGGGGTAATTTAATCATTGTTGAGAGAGTTGTGCACTAATTGGTGGTTTTGCTGAGAAAGCTGCAGTACACATGTTTCCCATATGGTTTTAAATAATGAAAAAGTAACAAAGTCATCTCCCCAAAACAAATGTTTTCTAACAAAAACAGTACATATCTTTTTTATGTTGCCAAACAATAACTATTGGACGGACATCATAGAAACTGATTTTACCAGTTGCTCAAAAAAAGTGAGAAAAAAAAGTTTATAAAAATCCATTCCAATAAGGCACGCGTGACACTGAGCCAAAGATGTCTTCACGTGATTTGATTATAGACGGAAGCATTACCGCTGTAATCCTAACACTACATCTATGTCAAAGTCTCCTTTTCAATTACAGTCATGTTTCATTGTAACATATCTTCTATTATTCAAGAAAGAGATCCGTCTTGACGAGGCATTCCTCGCTCAAATCCTCCGAGAATCTCCGCCCGTCATTTTTTTAGTCCGCGAGTCCACCGGGTCGCCAAAAGAAGTAAAGCGGAACGTGGGCAAACGGCGAAATGCGACCTCAACGAACAAGTTCCCCCTCAGCGGACCCATTACCTACAAACGTCGGCTCTCGCAGCCTCCTATTTGATATTCAAGACGCCTCTTTTGGCATCGATTTTCAGCCTCCCAACCCTACGCAACGGAGAGGGTATTTTTGTTTCACTCTCCAGTTTCGAATTGAAACACACAAAAGAATCCGAGGCAAACAACACACAACTTAATGCTCCTCCCAGAGTGACAAAAAAAAATTGCAACATATTTGGCCGGTGGGTTGTATTGGTTTGTTTTTATATGAAGCCCTGGTCCGATTGCAGGTAATCTTCTACGTGCGGCTGCTTTGTTCTCTGCTGCCGTTTGTCGTTAGATTCTTTGAGATGACGAGACTTCCTTCGTACTCATTCTATATCATATACCTGACACACACACTGAACTTCAGGGCAAACAATTAATTTCTTCGATCCCAAGACCCGATGTCCGGACAGCTTTCTTCGAAGACCGTTCCCAGATGGTTTTCCAGAACCTTAAACTGCAGTTTGCTCTGAAAAAAAAGTGGGTATTTTGGATGATGGAAGGCATGTTGAGACAGTACGCGTACGCGGAAGAAGGAGACATTTAGAGTGAGCAATGTGAGAAAACAACAGTCTGCTTGGGCCGTTTTGCAGACTCTGTTTCTTTCTGGGAATTCAGGTTCAAGCAATTTGCTTTAAACAAAATTATCGGGTGCCACAGAGAGGTAATCTACGGAAATAAATAAAATAGTCTCTTTTATCGTGTACGTACACAATAACTTATCGTGTACGTACACGATAACTTGTCGTGTATGTATACGATAACTCACCGTGTACGCACATGATAAGTCCGAACTTATTGTGTAAGTACACGATAAGTCCAAATTTATCGTGTGCGTACACGATAAATTGTCGTGTACGTACACGATAAGAAATTTTTTCCGTAGAATTCTACATTACTAGTTGATAAATATGTATGATAAAGCTGCAAGGCTTGTGGTTGTGATCGTGTCATGGTTGTGGTTTGTGAGGGGTCAACCCTGGGCGGGATGGTAGGATGGGTTTTTGTCAGGGTGGAGAGTGGGGTTGGATCGTGTTTGTGGTGTTGGAGTGTACTGACGCGAGAGGGCGGGGTTGGTGCTTGGTATGTCTCACACCAACCATATTTAGTCAGGCTAGGGAGAGGGTAGGGTCTTGATAGAGTTGAATTGTTCTCGGAGTGGCAGGGTTGGTGCTTCTAAAGGTTCCCTAAATGCCAGTCAGTTTAGGGAGGCAGTGCTAGGGCCATGCATGTGGGATTGGAGTGTGCTGGATGACGGGATGGGTGCTTGTACTGGTTCCCCCGTCTATGCTAGTCAGGTTAGGGAGGGGGTGTTTTGGGTCATGCTAGTGGATTTAGTGCACACCGGGTCGGGATTGTTCGGTGGGTGCTTGTGATGTTTCACACCATCCACACAAGTTAGACTGGGGAGGGGTGTAGGGTCGTGCTTGTGGGATAGGGGTGTACTGGGTGCTTGGTGGGGCGGCTGCTTGTGATGATTCACACTTGTCATGCTAGTCGGGTTGTGGGGGGTAGGGTCGTACTGAGGGGCTGAAGTGAACTTTGGCAGGGTGGTGGGGTGGGATCGAGTCAAGTTGTGGAGGGAAAGTAGGGTCATGCTAAGGGGGTTGAAGTGTTTTGTCAGAGTGGTAGATGGGTGCAATGATGCGTAAAGTATATCCACCAGACATAACGATTACATAACATATGTATTACTATAGTTTCACGAAAAGTCACCTCCCTATCAAGACATACATAGCCAAAAACAAACTTCAATAAATTAGTGTACACATTTTACAAGGAAGCATACAAGGAGAACAAGGAGAATTTATACCCCAAAGCCCTCTCTATATTTCAATGTTTTGGCTCATTTGGCATAATTTAATTACCAGGACCGGCCTGCCAACAAAGATTCATGAGCACTTTGGACGCATCTCCCATTATGTAAATGCAGCATGATGTGATGCCCTAAGATACAAAATAACCAATCTAGGTCAATCACTCCAAATTGCATTTTCATAATGACTTTCTTGCACTCCCCGGATTCTAACACACGTCAATTTGATACACAATACAAAGTGGTTCTCTAGCCCGGGCTCTCCAGCAATTATCCCTAATGGACGCCAAGCCTGTAGGGCGATGCTGCAATGCATAGAAATAACTAATTACAAAAAAACTGGTGTTTTAAAAGCCGGTACTTAATTACATCAGTCTTACTGAAGAAGAAAAAAAGGAAAAACCGAGGGACAGAGACAACGGAAGTTTTGACAGGGAACGTGCGCAAGAACACCGTGCGGTATAACAACCGATATGAGGGAGTCGTCGACAGAGGGCAGTGTGCATAAAAAACATGATCAGAACTCGATGTCTTCTTAAAATACTTGTGTGATTTAGGTGACTGGACACAACTCACTTGTCTTCTTTACCACAACAAATCTGGGTTGCGTGTTGGCGAGTATAGTTATCCTCATGTGCTCTTTTGTCTATTGCGCATCCTTGAGGAGGCCATGGCATATTACCCCCCCCCCCCCCCCCC
>CM021536.1:3822095-3847922 GCA_010994315.2 Pisaster ochraceus
ACCCCACAATTATCAATTATCTACATCCTTTACTTTTATGTATTCTCTAAGAAGGGTTCAGGGCCTGTCTAAACATAGATTCAACTTTGACTGCAGACAAGTTTATGGTATTCTTTCCACCATAACTCCATTTAGATTTCAATCATGCAACATAATTACACATAATCCGTATGCCATTTCACCATTTCAACATAACTTGATTATTTACAATCAGAACCCTTGTGACATTTTGGTCTACGGGTTCAATAACCTTCAGAACTGAAAGATAGCTAATTTTGCCGACATTTTTTGAAAGTCAACGATAGTGTATTAGGTAAGTACGAGTTAAGTTTGAAGGTAATGAAGGGGAGTCGCTGCAGTGCTGACGTATTCCGAAGCCACCAGCCGACGGATTGATTACAAAACCGTGCGCGTGTCTCTGTGGATACCGTGACGTCGAGGTATGCGCCCGCGATAAATGTCGTGACTTCTGACGGAGTATCGTGTTAACTGTGGTGCGCTTGTCTGCTGGCCGCGGGGTCAACAGTGCATGATCTACCCATCATGGGATCAAACGCCACGGTATCCCCCACGGAAGACCGTCTACAACCAGCATGATTCGAGTCTCCCTAAAAAAAACCACCATATATATATATATATATATACATGCAATCAAACTAGACCTCACAAGACCTCACAGTATAATGAAAGGCACATGCGGTACTTTATGCATTGGACAAACCGGCCGTCAGAGCAATTAATATTATTGTGTGTTCTCTCTCTCTCTCTCTCTCTCTGAACGCATTATCACAGCCGCAGCACCGAACCTCGCTATCTACGGTAGATAGCTCATCTAGAATCGCAGCTGGATGTCCAGGGTGTCGAGGTACATCATAAATTCAGAGATCCCATGGTGACAAATGTCTCGTTGCTGTGGAGGTTGTGTAAAAAAAAAAAAAACAAACAAACAAACGGTTTTCCGGTTTCGTTTGAGCATTTTGATTATTGCGCCGCATCAAAGATGTATCTGGGATACGCATAGCAGCTCATTAGCACGTTCTTATCTAAAATCGATAAGTAATCTAGAGTCGTCACAATAGAAGTTTAACGAAAACACTTTAATCGCTCTGAACGATTTGAAACACGCGCTCTGTCGACACATGCGGTCATTTCATATATATTATATAACATTTTCAAAACCAAATCTGTAATAAGTTGACGGGCGCAGAATATAGGCCTACATGTTTTCAGAACGAGCGACATTAACTTGAATGTGTATCAATGCATGCTTGTTAATAATAATAATAATAATAACATGTTATTATCATTTGAGAGCACTTGATGTATTAACAAGTACATGGATACCCATGCCATGTTGCAAATAATTGCAACAAGCACCGTACAAATACCTGTTTATCAACTTAAAATATATGACTTTCACAGAAGACACAAGGAAATTACATTTTCTGTCTTTCCAGACCTAACGCCGATCTGCTGCTAACAGCAGAGGACTGCCCGCGTATTTCAATAGCAGAAATTGCAGATACACAACATTGTGAAGACTCTCGGCTTCGGTCGAAACTTGAGGCCAGTAAGTATTTGCATACTGTTGGTGTTGTTGGTAACGCAACAATAATATTATGTTTCGAGAGTTCATAAATGAGCCTCGGACGTCCACTGGCGTGTGTGGGGGAGGACGACCCCGGAGGACGGGTCTGCAAGTATAGGATCTTGCACTTGACGTTAAAACTTGATGTAAAACCCTAATGTAAAAGCTAAATGGATAGTTTTGAAGAACCTTCTTAATGAAAAGATAATGGTGACAAAATGTACCCGTGGGGAGGGGGGAAGTGAGCGAGTGAACTACAGACTTGCTTTTATCAAGCATCTTTAAAAAAAAATGACAGTAGGAAGGACTTGTCATCTTCGTATAACCCTGCTACAAGGGACCTGTTTGGTTGCAATGCCCCTGTGGTACGTTGTCAGTACATGCTGACAACATTTTTTCCTTAGCTTAAAAGGGTTTCTTTTGTATTATATAAAAAAGAAGAAGTTAAGAGTCTCTAACCTCACCACATTAATATAGAGTAAATTGCCATTGCATCCGATACCCTTCAAGTGCAATATGTGTCAACATCCAGAACATCTGATGACATCAGTCTGGGGAAAATGGGCCTCTACACTTTTGTACGGAAAGGTCTTGGTGAAGATTTTCGTGTGAAATTAATTACAACAAATTTATGGCTTTAACCATGTTCAAAGCCTCGACGTTTGCAAACTGGAATAAGATTTACTAATCAAGTAAATCCCCACTCTCGAATTACTGACCTTTGATATCAAATCCTGGTTTCACTAGCCCTCCGTGCTTATGGTTGTCATTGCCAGCAAGCACGTGCCAGAAACTCGAGGGAGGACGGCGCGTTATAGTGTAAAGGGCAACTGTATTATTGTCATTTATGCGGAGTTTAACATAAAGCAATTGATGAATTATCACGTACTATACCTTTAAAAATCATGTGAGTTTCCCCTTGATGTAATCTAACATCGCGTCTGGGATTGACCTTTTAAATTCATGCTCGCAAAGACCACCCAAACCACCTTTTAAAACACTAAAAGATATTTGATTCAAGACAATATGGCTGCCCAACAGCTTTTGGAGAAGAAAAACAGCCCTTGGCCAAAAGTATATTAAAACTGATCTCGCAATGTTGTTGTTGTATTCTTATGGTTTCTTAGCAAACACTAAAATAATGGATCACACCTTGGCAAAACAATTTACAAATTCCAGCTAACCTCGGACAGGAGGAGCCCATCCGAATTGCCCTTCATTGAGATGAAATTCACACAATTTATGTGGATGTTGAAATTACAACTTCTTCACCGTTTTCCAAATTATGGAGTAAACCTTAATAAATAATCCGCAGGCGATGTTAATCCGACAGTAGAACAAATAAAATTATCACATATTGCATTTAAGAGAGACATTTCGATTAGGAAAATAGGCAATATAATTGTGTATAGGAATACAGATCTCTATTAATTTATGAACATAGATTTCTATTCCAATTAGAGACATTTGCTTTCATAATAGAGATCTATTTATTAGAGCGGACACATCTCTATTCACATTAGAGATACGAAATATATTTTATCAATGACCGAGACGTCTCTGTAATAAATATATTTATTAGGAATATAGACATCTGCTTTAATAGTACAGATATATCTATTAGAAGTAGATTTATCTCTATTCACAATAAAGCATGGAAATATATTTCATCTATGTTAATAACAGATGTATATTTGAGGAAAAGAGACATCTGTATTAGACTGATATAGAAATAAAGACATCTCTATAAAGACACCTTCGCTTCTCGCAGGGTTAATAATAGAGATACCTATTAGAAAAAGAGACCATCTATATTGTTATATACAAAGACATGTCTATTGAAAATAGAGGAATCTATACTTTATTTTTACTATCACTATTTGAAATGTTTGAATATAACACTGCAAAAACGTAGGTGCTAAGATTGACACCATGAGTGTTGTCACATATATACCGAAAACAAGAATCAAGGTTAACATCATAATGTGTTAAAATAACACCTATTTCTGCCAACAAAATTACATCGGTGTTATTTTAGCGCCTTATGGTGTTAACTTTTGATTCTATCTAGGGTATCTATAATGTGACAACACCCATGGTATCACCAACAGATTTTGCAGTGTATTTGGAGTGGAGATATATTGGTATCTATTAGGAATATTGATATATCTTTTATTACAAATAAAGATACCTCTTTTCCTAATAATGCCTCTGTTTGGGAATAGAGCGAAAACATGTTAAATCTATTATGAATATTTTGTTGCATATTAATAACAGAGATGTCGGCATATATAGGAATAAGTTAAATAGAGATGTCTATATTAATAACAGAACTATCACTGACGACAGGTTAACGTTAGTTTAATAAGGATTGCGTTCCACTCCAAGTAGTCTCGGTACGCATACTGATACTACACGTGATCACTATACCATGTGTTAGTCAAACTTTACAACGTGTTCGATTTATTTCGAAACAGATACTTCTTCTAATAGTGGAAAAACTGATGTGAAAACAGTTAGCTTTATACTACCTCTTCCGAGTTGACCACACACAAAAACAAACATCACACAACACCATGAGAGAGAGAGAGAGAGAGGGGGGGGGGCATAAGCACCTGTGATACAAATATCTCTGATCGATACAGCTTTAGTTGACAACCCTCACCCATCGATTACTTAACAATTTGGGACGTATAGTGCGGATTCAAACAATCCACGCAAGCCGGGTTTATTGTTTACAAAACGCAGCACACAATCACACAATTGAAAACGAAGACGTAACACTGTGTTCCTCTCACTGGGGTAACGATTGGGGCCCATGTATCGCGGCTGATACATGAAGTATTATAAAAAATAAAAATAGACAGCTTTACAAAATGTTCACCCCAAATTAAAATACTGTTGGACTGTTTTAGAAATTAAGTAAGTTATTGCAAAAAAACATAATCTATAGGTGGCATCGTCTGTTGTTGTATTTACGCAAAAAGCAAAAAGCTACTTAAAAATCTATGGAAAAGGACAATTCCAAAGGAGAATTTATAGAGCAGAATGATTCATGACAAAATGTGATTTGATTTGTATCTTAACCAGTATTAATCATCCGCAAACCGTTCGCCTATCCGCAACAATATTTGTTTAGTGCTTTTGCATTGTTGTGTTTCAATCCAGCTTGGTCTATAGGCTAACCTTTCCAAGGGCGTCGTTCAAGACACTTTTGACCTCATCTGTTTGTATCACCTTTTAATCTGTGAATTCGTTGCCGATGATAAATGCGACATAGCTGAATAAAAGACACTAAACTCAGCATAATATCGTGTCAAAGTAAAAGTACATACCCGACTCGCAAAAGACGGAGTAGTGCATATATAATCTCATCATCAAAAACGCAACAAACATTTTGAGAAGGGCAACCTTATCTGAAATGCTATTATTAGTAGTAGTATTGTTATTATTATTAAAAAAAATTTTTTTTTTTACATAAGCCGAGATATGAAGGTCAAACATGCAGCGATTTTAACCCACTTTTTGTTTGTGTAATTCTGTATAAAGAAAAGGGGTTTTGTTGTTTCAACGATCCGAACGTGCCATAGAGCGAAATCTAACATCAACAACTATACAAAATGGGGAGAGAAAAAAGAAAAGAAAAGAAAAACAGTTCAAGATGTTCTCGCACGCGCCTTGCGAGGAGGCGGCGGCATAGAAACGTCTTCCAGACTAAACAATACCAGCACGTTCATCTTGAGTCATCCTTAAACCACAACAAAAATGTAATCGTTATAGAGATGGTTTTCTCCAACGGTTTAAAAAAAAGGCTCGGTATCTCCCAGGACGCAAAATATGTTTGGTCTGGGTTTTTTTTCCTTAGTCGTCTCAGTCATAATATGTAGGCCTACATTCCTCAGCAAATAAATACTGTAGTATTGTGGTTAGTACAAGTGAAATAAATGTGATTATTTGTTTCACTTTTAATTTGTCTCCGTTGTTTAAGATAAGAAATGAATTTGCTTATTTTTTTTTATTATTATTTTTTTTTAAAGAATAGCCCAACACAAGCCACTCAAAGTGAAAGCTAAAATAAGATAGGACAGTAAATTCTCTTGAGCTGAAAATGGTGGGAAAACCAAGCCAGGGAGATCTGAAGTGCAGTAATACGGGAGAAAAGCTATTTGCATATCTCACAGTACAGGCCTTTGGAACAGATTACAATGAAGTGAAGGGAAGGTTTGTTTCAAACACTATGTGGACTTACCCACGTCCACACAGTAATTTTACATTGTTGAAGAATGTGCATTTCCTTTAAGTGTACAAAACAAAGGAATGTCGCGACAGTTAAGTTATAGTTTGGTATTGGACATTTGGCATTCATAGGTTTGTGCAGTGAATGTCTACTTTCACATAAGAATGTCTAAAGTCCAATATCGAAATAAGCAAAGCAGACAATCGCTGTACAAACCTAGGTGAATAATCAATGTCCAATATCGACAAAGAAAGTATACATTCACTTTACAAACCTATGTGAATGTCCAATATCAAAAGACTCTTTACTGTCATAGGAATGTCCACAGACTGACTGCAACACCGCGCTGCATAGCAAAGCGAGTGCTGAGAGTGAAGGTGCATATCAGAGAGAGGACAGCAGTTGTAGTGAATGTGAGTGTTTCTCACAGCGCCATCCGATTCTACCTCTAGAGTTATAATGCTAGCTCTGAGGAGAACACTTGTTTACTCGACGTTTCAACCAGTGTGCCCTGATCGTCTTCTGGAGAATGTCTTTAAGACGGCCAGAGCACACCGATCGAAACGTCGACTAAACAACCCACTCTCCTCGGAGATGATAAGCACCATACTAGTGATTTTTTTTCACACGGTGCTCCACGCAATGTTATTTACATTAAAACGTTAACACGTGTTCAGTCTTTGTCCCCCAGACATTTCTTGTCTCTCCGGGAACCATCGTCGTACGTTCTTCTAAATTCAATCAACACATCACATCTGCCCTCTTTTTATATGACAACCCCAACCCCTTAAAAGTATGATACAGGAATGGTATAGCTTTAAAAAATAGTCGCAGACAGTGTTCATGTTTTACGTGATCAACCATCAACATAAAATACCAAACCTGAGAAAATGTGGGCATAATCCGTTGAGTGAGTCAGGAGAAAATAGTGAAAAAAAACCAACATGCATATACTTTTCAGCATGTAAACACATTGTCCTTAAGTTTTGTTTTTTTTTACAACCGAAATCAGTTGTTGCATTTTTTGTTTGGGTTTTCAGGTCCATTTTTATCGAATATGAATTCATTTCAGAGGGAAATATTTCACAAAAACAAACATGGATCTAGTATGAATTTCATACAAGCTTCCAGACTAAAATGAAGCAGTGATGTTTTTTTTTCCTGCCAATCCTGGAATACATTTAAACATCAAACAAGCGCTTTCACAGACGTCGATAAGACTAGAGCTACACAAACTGCATCGAACGTCAGCAAAGATTGAACAGTGACATGTATTAAAAGTTGTGTCGTACGAAAGTAAAAGGGGAAAGGTGCGCTGATAGATTCAGCGGTACCTCATGAAAACATTGTTACCTACTGTAAAACTTCAACATGCTTTCAGTGCAATTTTCCCAACACATTTCTTGTGGACACAACTTCTCGGAAACTATCAATGTACCTCCCTGGATAGCTATATTCAAAGAACATAATAGTGCGTATAGAAACGTAGTTTTAAGCGTGGTGTAAATATAAAAATATTCATATATACAAATATACTTATTATATCGCCCTCGTTTTAGATAAACGACACCCCTTTTACAAACCAAACAAGCGACTATATGTACACATAAGCATCAAAACCTCGTCGAGAGCCAGTACACATTGAAACGCTACATTATTTAATCTAGTGGAAGGAAATTAAGATTGATTGATTCAAGTAGGCCTATCACGAGCAAATAGTAACAGGAATTTGAAGTACTACTTTTATTAAATTTAACGCATGAAAGAAGATCAATGTTTATCTGGAAGAAATCATCATGTATTAGTCCTTAAAACTGTCTCATTTTGCAACGAATTAGCTTTCATTTGCTTTGATGGCTATCGGGTATTAAAGTAACGACTGGATTACCGGGCGGCATCACTACAGAAGGATAAAGAGATAGTTGCCGGCATCGTAATGAGAGATCGTATGTCTCTATAATCAATAATGCGGTACACAGTCAAAAGGACATCAGATTCCGTGCATAGGTGCTTCTTGAAATTAGTCCAAAATGAAGGAGGGATTGAAGTTGGAAACAAAATCCGGAATTGAGGAAGTTCGGTTGTAACTCCAGCTGTATGCCTTTACATCAAACTGCTCGTTTAAATTGGACTTACAGCCATTAGCCATAATTATGTTTTCGAAGAACTGTTCAGCGATTATTTCGATTTTGAAACACGTGTGCACCTGGGTATCTAAATGTAAAACCCAACATGCTAATGTAACAATGGGACTAAGATTGCAACGTAGTGTTCACTGTAACTTAACGAAATAACTATAAGAATTTATTTAACTTGGAAAGACCGTCCAGCAGATGTTTATCTTTGTTCTAAAGATAGATGTTGTGTTGCTAAAAAAAATCTCAATAACTCCCTTCTTTTCATTTTAACAAAATAATATTTCATGAATGTTGACCAGCCACCGGCCTTTAACAGATCTAATCGTTGATAACTTGTTATTTATATTCTCAGAAATTCCTCAAAGGGTTCCCGAAATGAAAAAAATAAATAAATAAATTCTTAGTCTTTTGACAGTCCTCTTTGTATACTCAATGGGACAAACGTTCACTTACAATTTAATAATACTCGTTGTTCAGATTAGGATGCAATTTTTCCATGGCTTTAATTTGAAAAGGAAAACAGAAAAAAAGCATTTACGCAATCATTGTTGTGTCTGGACTTATTAAAGGCAGGGTGTACTTGTAGTAATTACTCCACAAGTTATAGTCCATAAAGACTTACTTGGTAAAGTGCACTCGGAGCTGTTGATATTAGACAAACATTGTTAGAAGCAACCTCCTTTGAAGAAATGTAGTTTTAGAGTAAAAGGTAATTCACCCCGAAAATTGAAACTGAGAAAGGCTTCAGGCATGAAGTCTTTCTCAGTCATCTGAAAGCACGCAATTCAACGCAACACCGAGGGTGTTTCTTCCTTTCAACGTGTTCTTGCAACTTTGATGACCAATTGAGCCCAAATGTTCAATTTGTTGTTTCGTGCATACATGAACATGTGCATGTATGTATGTTGGGATACTACAAGTGAGGAAACTGGTCTTTGTCAATTACCAAAAGCATACCTTGCATTTAAGGCGACACCCACTGTCAACGCAGACGCGCGGCACGGGTGCAGCTTATACACTTTTGCGTATAATTTATTCACGTACGGATCACGGCTTGGCTCGGAACGCAGTTGCCACTCGGCAATGTCTTCGTGGCAAGTTATCGTCGTACTTTATCGTCTTCGCCTATTTTTAAAATTCCCCCTAACTGGGTTAATGAGACTTAACACATTATGACAGTTCGCAGACGAGACTATTTTTCGCGCCCACACCAGTCTGCCGTTGTGGCCGGCACGAGACATTCCTGTGAGAATAAACCCGGCAGTTGCATCTTCTTTTTCTTCTTTCTCTTCCTTCGTGCTTATGCTGCTTGTCTCTGTATGATTTACCGAGTATTTGGAAGGCTTCTGTAATTTCATAGATTGCTATGAAGTGTATATCGTGATTCATACCACAGGGCAATGGGGAATGTTAACAAAAAACATTATTCAATACTCAGTTGGTGATTTACTGTGCTGCAGATGGGACCTAGAACAAGAAAATAAGCCATGTCGGCACGTGGGATAGTGCCCATCAAACGTAAACCATCTTCCCTTTTATAAACCGCCTGCTTCGCTTTGCCTTCAAATAAATCTTATCCAATCTCCACTCCGGGAGAACTCGATTGCTTACCGACTCTGCTCTTTTCAATACACAGGCGCTCACACACACGTTTGTTTGACTTTTGCGCACGTGCGAAGAGGCGGTGTCAAAATACAGCCACTCATGCAACAGTCGTCGGTAAGGATGAGTGTATAAACCACGCTGACAACATCGGCTCTTGTCATATATATATACTGAGTAACATCTCTGCAGCTCTTCACGCGCAGTCCTCGCGTGTACTATACCATCTAGTTTTTTTACTCTTGCACTGTTATTAGACGTTCAGTGGAGACCGGTCACGCTATCAAAACTTGGTCACCGTTTCTACGGCGGGCAGAGAGGCCCCCACGGTAGTCGGATGGTGAAACAAGCCTCGCCCCTTTCAACGTGAGATATGGAGGGTCTAGCCCTAATCCCATGTTTACCTAGTAGCATCGGTGTTTGTCCTGGATACTGAATTATTGTGCACAGACGCTCCGCCACATTTCCACAACACAAAAGAAACTAGGCGCTGAAAGGGATGACGGGAGAAACCTACCGTGACATGAAGGTGAGGATTGGGCAGTAGGCTTTGCGGAGAAGCAACTCTATCTTCAGAACTAGAAACCAGTTGTTAAGGGTGGTAACAATTGACACGCTACCCTAGGGCAGTTTATGCAATCGTAGACTGTTATTTTGTCTCACCTTTATAACCAACCTCTATGGAAACAGTGACAATATCGGCGACTGGCACCGTGGGGTGAAGATGCCATCACTACTGGGTGAGACCTAACCCAAACAAGACCGTAGTCGTAAACCATTGCAGTGAGTGACGACATTGGAACTGCACTTCAGTATCAGTAGAAACATATTGTTTCTCTATGAACACCTTTTTGAACAGTGCACTCTTCGTTGAAGTGGTTTTGATGGTGCTGTTTTAGCTGGTATGGACACACTGATGGTGGTGCTACCGTATGTTTTGTCGAAGTTGCTCATCCGGTTAAAAGCATAATACACCATGGATGTAAATGGAACTGATGCACCAGCCGGGATGGTAGGTCGGACGGTGGCCGAGAATGTCATCATCGGCTTCGTGCTCTACGCAATCGTCCTGTGCTCCATCGTGGGAAACATTCTCGTCATCGTGGCCGTCCTGACCATCCGTAGATTACGGTCGTCCATCACAAATTACTTCATTGTGTCCCTGGCGGTGGCCGATCTGATGGTATCGGTGCTGGTCATGCCCTTCAACGCCTCCTTCGAGATCCTTGGCTACTGGCCGTACGGACTGGTCTTCTGCGATATCTACCAGGCCGCTGACATACTGTCGGCAACGGCAAGTATTTTGAACTTGTGTGTCATATCATTGGACCGTTTCATGGCCATAACGTCTCCGTTTACATACTACACGCGGATGAACAATCGTACCGCAGCTATACTCATTACAACATCTTGGGTCGTGTCTTTCCTCATCAGCGTCTTACCGGTCACCTTGAATCTCCACGAAGATGAAGGTCTGGCGAGTATTGGCTGGTACACCGATCCGGAGTTTTGCGTCCTCGCCATGAACTCCACCTATGCGCTGATATCCTCGCTGATCTCGTTCTACATTCCTGCTATGGTTATACTGTTCACGTACGCCCGGATTTACGTCGTGGCACGGCGGCAGGCCAGGCAGATCGCCGCGTACGACTTCTCGGCGAACCGGACCAAACAGCAAGGGGGCACGGCGACTCAGAGACGCATGGCCAGGGAGCGTAAAGCTGCAAAGACCCTGGCCATCATCGTGGGCGTCTTCATTCTATGCTGGCTACCATTCTTCGTGGCGAATATCGTGGACCCTTACTGCGGCCACTGTATCCCTCCAGTGCTTTTTGGGATATTCGTGTGGCTTGGCTACATTAACAGTTTCCTAAACCCATTTATATATGCACAGAATAAGACTTTCCGTAATGCCTTTAAGAGCATCCTCTTCTGCTACAGATGTAGAGGCATAAATGCCCGGGATTTTGAAACGAGCGACGACGAACGGACAGCTCACCAGGTGTCGAGGATCCGAGCGTCGCCGAGGCCTGAGCCCAAAACTGCCCACCAGAATGTGTCAGACACGTCCGGCGTCTACGCCGTGACAAACGGGGCTTACGCGGCTACAGATGTTGTCGCGTTGCCCGGTAAAGAACCAGAAACTTCCCCGGCCGATGGACAAGCTGAAAGTCCGGTAGACAGTCCACCGGTAGAAGACAAACTTTCAACCGTGGACAAGGGTCAGCTTGAAAGTGAATCACCGCAGCTAGACTCAAATTCAAATATACACGTATGAAATACAATATCAATGGAACACGATTGTATTCGCGCAATGTTAGATAATTTTGTAAATAATATATATTTAAAGATTGCGACACGCACATATCTTCTTACGAAAGATTGTCACCAAAAAGTATTCTTTCCTCCGACTTTTCACTTTTAACTTATTTGTTATGATGAAGTGCAAAGAGTGTATATATTGTTTTCTTATAGTGTTTGTACAATGTTATCTCTCAGTCGGATGGTTTGAAAAACGGCCGTGCCGAATATTTTAAAAACTTTAAAAAAGTACCGAGGTAAATACACACGTTCTTATAAGCACATTATGCCCCCCCCCCCCCAAAAAAAAATCAAGTTATAAAACAATATTGAAAACATTTACCTTGTGGTCACTCCAAAACAACATCCCCTTCCAAAATAGTGGGGTTCAACTAATACTGTGCGAAATTATTGGCAACCAACCCAGTTACAAAGTGTGATAAAGCCACCATTCGCCCAAAGTTACCCTTGTAAATTTAAAAGCAGAATAATTGCTGTTAACGAATGTTTTTACATTATCCTTCCTCTTCATTTAAGACAGAAGGTATACTTACAGTAATTGTCAAAAAAACAGTATCCTCACTTGGTGTATCCCAACATATGCATTAAATAACAAACTTGTGACAATTTGGGCTAAATTGGTCATCGAAGTTGAAAGAAAATAATGAAAGAAAAAAACACCCTTAACGTAGAATTGTGTGCTTTCAAGATGACTGAGCAAGGAATCATGGCTGGAGCTTTTCTTATATTCAAATTTCGGGGTGAAAAATTACCTCTCACTCTAAAATTATACATCACTTCAAATGAGGTCGTGTCTGGCAATGTTTTATAATATCAACATCTCTCCAGTGCTCTTTACCAAGTACATTTTTATGGCCATTTATAACTTGTAGCGTAATTTCGAAAATTTCACCCTGCCTTAACATGTACTGTACCACGGGGGAAACTGACTGGGTAACTTTTAGACAAATTTACTAGAGCGGGACTTGAACCTTATATTTCCGGATTAACGTGCCGGCGCTCTACCAACTGAGCTATCTATCTAGCCCTGTCTTGGCAGTCTCCCTATTTTTTTATTTTTCTGTTCGGGGTTGTCAGTGAGAAGCAATTTAACCTGTTAACTAAATTAATTTCATTTAAGACAAAATTAAATTGCATTTTCCCCCACAAAATGTCTCCTGTGATGAATTTTTAACAAGTTAAAAAAAATACGTCGTTGCCAAGAAACGAGTAACAAACATTTGTAGGCTCTCCGTGTGGTACAAATGATTCCTAAAGTCTGAAGTTCAATTGTGAAGTAACTCGATCAAGCCAGACCGTGAACGCTGTCTTTAAGTAATGAAAATGTTCTTGCGCGTTTGGTAATTTCAATTACTGACGCTCGGCAGTTCTACAGCAAAACGAGAAAAATTCCATTAGCATTTTCAACGGGCTAGATGTACAAACAGAACAAGTAATAGACAAGCTTTGACTGGAATAGTATACCATTTATAGGTGTTTTTTTTTTTTTTTAAGTACATTCATTAAAAAAAAATAAAATAAAAAATAAATTGTTGTTTTAAAGTACGATAAAACTATCTGAATATTTCGGGAATATAACGTAAACAGTTACATGTTTAATTTTAAAATACGGAAAACTACTGTACAGTACACTTGCGGATAAAACCATGTATACAACTCTTTTGGGGGAGTATTGGTTCTGAGATTAACCGTTGGGGTCTCGACGTTTCCAACAGTTTACTTTGCTCATCTTCATGGGGGACAAAGTTGTCGTGTTTGTTCTTCCTGAAGACAAGCAGACTATACTGTTCGAAACGTCGAGACCACACCGGTTCTCTTCAGGACCAGCACTTCTCACAAATTAAGGTGTTCTATTCACGGTTGTACCAGCAAGTTTACTACTGTAATTTCTCTTACGACCTAAACCTTCACACGTCACTTATGTTTAATTTTATTCTGCCACATGAGGCACCATAACTTCATTTCTTCTTATCTTGCATTGCAACAGTGATAAAGTTCAGAGTTTAATGTTTTCGATGATAATCTAAGCATTTCTGAAGAACAAAAAATCTGCAGCATTCGTAAATCACAACGAAAAAGATATTTAAGTTTAACAACACAGACAACAAAAATGCTTAAAATTAGACATTATAGAAAAACTAAATGGTGGTGTTTGACTCTGACAGCTGATCAAAATAAATATATGGAAATAATTATGTCTGGAATGTTGATATTTTCGAGAACACTGTAACTGGCTTTAATCCCTGGTGTTATCGAAAATGGCCGGACAGGTACAGTCATAAGAATTAAACTATTCATGTATATACCAAATACTCTATCCATTTCACGTCAACTCTAATTTGAAGTTTCTTAAAAACTAGATAACTGGTATACGGATGATAATTCTTCTTTAAAAAAAAATAATGTCAGTAGTACAGTCCCGCCCAATGTCTGGAACCCCACACTGCTTTCCAATTATAATGTACTTTCCAAAACCCACTCAGGTATGTAGAATCTGTTTCCTCACACACGCACCACTTCAACACACGATGCTTCGGCAAGGTAAAGACGTACGCACGCCCATCATAAACAATTTCGATTGCAAAATGTGACTGTGCATAGATAACAATTTATTTACCGGTACCCGCGCCAGAAATGGAAATTTTATAATCCTGTTATGCAATATCCGATTAATGCAGATAGAGAAAGTAATCTTGATCTGTTTATGAAACCCCCTTTGATGAGTCCGAAATTCACGTATAGTCCTTTCACCACTGGAGTCGAAAAAAAGAACAGAAATTTTTTTATACGCACAAGGTCAGCCTATCCAATCACCAAACCTCATTCTGAAGTTAAAGTCACATCATTGGGCTATGAATTTAAATTCATGTAAATTTTATTCAGACTCGGTTTACATTGCTTTTTAATTTGGTACGAGTAGCAACCGCGCTCTCAACCCCATGAATATGGTGATGCCGATTGATTACAAACATCCCCACCCCTGGAACAGGTTAATGTTTATATGAGCCTCACAATCCATACATTGTGATCATACATTTTTGTCAGAGATTTTGTGAACGTCGGTCCGCATTGGGCTTATTCCGATCGCTGCAATCGAAACAAGCGACGGTGATTTGTTGGGTCTTCAATTGATATTTCCTCGACGTTGGAAGCGTTTCAGACGGAACTGTCTTTTCCAGGAATGGCACTGGAATGAATGTTACAATCATTGAGCTTTCAGAGTGAATTCAGCAGTTTCTATTACTTTGTCTTTGGGCTATACAATACTTGCGTACTTGAATTTTTATCAGGTTATTAATACTGTCACAATGCGGGGTTACGTGTGTTGTCATGTTGTAAAAAAAACTTAATCGGAAATGTAAACTTGTGTTTAGGCCGTGCGTTAAAGATTTATTGTGTCAATATTATTCCACAGTTGAATCATTAATTATATTTTTATCACTGCAGTGATACTGGAACTTGCTAGGTCTTAAGAAAGAGAGGGACAAAACAAATGGGCGCGCCAAAAGTTACTTCTCGGTGATCTACCTGGCCGGTCCAACATTTCCGTAAATAATGACCGGTAATTGTATCTACGTCCGAGGGGGCATTGTCGCGCAGATGATGTAGTCAAACAAGCTGCACAAGGTACCGCATTCGAATGACTGACAAACAAGGCACTCTAATGTGATAAGTGCTTGTATAATGTGTCTTGACCGTGGGGGAGCACGTTTGGTTATACATTTATGTTCGAGTCTGTGAATACGAGATTAACAAATTAAATATTTGTTGACGGGTGAACAAACAGGGTCATCCTATGCACGGTGCATTTAGTAAAGCATGCAGCCACAATATCATGAACCATACATCGTTAGCATGTGTACTTTCCCACCAATGATTCAAAAGTAAAAGACACTAATATGTATACACATTTTATTTTAAAAGTCTAATTGAAAACGGATCAATGTCTCTGTCACCGACTGCACCATTTACTGCTGACTGTACGCTGCCGCCACGGTAGTCAAGTACCCTACGGACAATTAGAGAAAACACACACAGGTTATGAAGGAACGAACCTGACCTGACTTTTTCGCTGTGCCATCCCCGATCTAGTTGATGTATTATTTTGACGGAAGCAATCAAGCTACACCGTACGGCATATGTAAATGGTGTAACAGTTTCTCGTCTGCCCATTATTGAAAATGCTTGAGCAATCGTTTTCAGAATAGGTTTTCCCGTCCAATTTGAACAAAAACTCATTCGACTTTACACCTGGCTCATTAAATTTCGTTTGAAAATGATTGGTGGATTGCATTCAACAGTCAAAATGAGTAAATTGATTGTAACAGTTTAGCATCCAATTGTCAAAATAAGATCATTGAAATTCATTCGATCGCGTAGATCATTCGATTGCGCAAAAGCCAACAGCAAGAGGCTGGCGCCATTTAATTTCATCAACTTGTAAAAAGGGTACTTCTGCAGAATGCTAGAAATAAAAGTCTTGAATGCGTAATAATGAAAATGAATGACTAAAAGAACCTCAGTGACGAGAACAAAATCATCTGTGCACTAAAACGAAATTGAATGCAGTAGCAGCTGAGAAAAATTATTCGAATTAGGCAAAGCAATGTGTGACTGTGAAATTGCTTTTTTTTAATGAAATTGAATAAAGTTTTGCTGAAACTGACCTGGAAAATTTATTTTTTATTAAAAAAACATTAATCACGCTTATCAAATCGCGTGCCGGTTTTTAATTGGATGCATTTCTAGGGCTTTAAATCGGGGCAACCAAATTATTAAGACCTACACGTGTAGATTGATCTGATGCGCAAAATAAGAAAAATATAAATATTTCACCTTTCGTAAATGAATAAGGATCGTTTCATAGGGGTGCTGACGAGAAATTAGCAATCAATTTATAGGCCCAATAAAAAGGTTATATAGGAATCTTCAAATGTTCCAGATACAAATGAGAATTCTTAAAAGGGGTACCACTGCTCTGGTGGCATTTGAATTGATTTATTGCAAAGACATTTGTCTGATAGCGTTGTCAACTAATCAGTGTAAAAAGGGGTTTTGTTT
The DNA here is from genome assembly GCA_010994315.2 of Pisaster ochraceus. Lineage (NCBI taxonomy): Eukaryota > Metazoa > Echinodermata > Asteroidea > Forcipulatida > Asteriidae > Pisaster > Pisaster ochraceus. The sequence goes on from CM021536.1 coordinate 3,839,044, forward strand.
TGTTTTTTGATCGTGGTATATAGATGTAAACTCTTGCAGCTGCCAACGACCTCATTAGAGGTTTCAAGGAAAATACTGTCTCAACATTTTGTTTGTTTGATGTCAACAGCGTCTCTAGCAACATAGAAAGCCAAGCCGGAGTGACTGTACCATAACATACACATGAGTGGCACGTAGAGTGTAGTGTTTGTCCACGGTGTTTTAGTCGGGATTGTTCGGGGTTTGTGCAGAGCACCACTTTCGGACGTCTGATCGTTGTCCTTTGTGTTTGCACTGTTTTTGGTGTTGCTTTCTTCCTGTGAAAGCATTTCAGCTGAAGGCCTCTCGGTGCCACGGTTTTGTTTTTGTTTCACACGCCCCGGGAGCCTTCCTCCTTATGCTATACACACTTAAGCGTACCGGTCCGCAACCCTCGTGGGAAATTAAAGAATTTGTTTATCTCAAGGGTTTGACCACATTAAACTGAGTGATCATAAGTGCCATTCATACGCATCGGGGGATGCTGATTTTAAGTTTTGAATTAAGTTTCTTCTTTTTTTCTTCTTTCGTCGTCTTCTTCTTTACACACAAATTTGCACGTAATCAACGGCAAAGCAAGCATGCGGCCAGCAAATTTAATAAATCAGGCTTTGTAACGGAAACCTCTGCAAACTTGTTTATAATTTCTGTTCATATTATAAACCTGGTTTTTCTTCATAGTAAATCCGTACCAGCCACACGGGTCCGTGCTTCAACGAAAAACGTATTTTTATTTACGGCAACAAAAAAGTTATACAATACAAAGAGAAGAGCTAGCCTACAATCAATACGGAATTAAAAATGCGGTATCTATAGTATCCATGGTTGATTCGTGACATTCTCCACTGTGTCAATTACAGTGAATAAGTACCTTGGGGTGTAACACTAATTCATGTGATTACTGGTTTTTTAACCATATGAGCTGGGACACCGTCCCTTGCTCTATGGTTTAACAAAATAGAATCCCGACATTCTCCGTGTACTGTGTCAGTCACAGTGAAGAAGTACCTTGCGGTGTGACACTAATTTAGGTAATTACTGGTTTGGTTTGATTTGACTTGTCTAGAAGACTCGTCACATTCTCCATTGTGTCAATCACAGTGCAGAAGTACCTAGGGGTATAACACTTAATCATGTGATTACTACGTTTGGGATAACCGTACAGCAAGGACAATGCCCTTGCTCTATGATTTAACGATTAAAGTAGACTTGTGACATTCTCCGTGCACTGTCAGTCACAGTAAAAAAAAAAGGTACACTGTACATTGGGATGTGACACCTTAGGCAGTTACTGGTTTGGTTTGACATGTCCTATAGATTAATGACATTGTCCCTTGTTTCAATCAAAGTGAAGAAGTACCATGGGCTAGGGTGAAACACAAACAGTTCATGTGACTACTGGTTTGGTTATTATCCAAACAGCAGGAACTTTGTCCCTTGCTCTATGGTTTAACAAAGTATAGACTCCTGACATTCCCCGTGCACTGTGTCATCAGTCACAGTGAAGAAGTATACATTGGGGTACGATTTCAGGTAATTACTGGTTTTGGTACGACATGTCTCGAAGTAGAAGACTCGTGACATTCTCCACTGTGTCAATCACAGTCAAGAAGTACCCTGGATCATTTTGCCCATACGAGCGGCAGACTACAAACGAAATATTGTGATTATTTCACTGCGCACCATGATGTGTGATATGGGTGTCGGCATCGACAGTAGTAACCATGCACCCTCACTCTCACTACGTAACTTAAATCAACTACAACCTAAGGTTGTTGCCGGTATAGTCATTGACACAAGTGATGGTCACTGATGGAAGTGATAGTCACTGATACATGTTATAGTCACTGACAGAGGTGATAGTCACCGATACATGTTACAGTCACTGATAGAGGCACTCTCCTACTGTAGGTGAAGCCACCACATTCAAAGAGTGACTTTTAGTTGGCAGTCATGGGTCTCACTCACTCTGTGTATTCAGTTAGTTTTTTTGCATTTTCGGTAGAAATTTCACGCAGTGCCAAGTATTTCAAATAAAAGTGTAGTAACGTTAGAGATACCCTATATAACTATTCTGGTAAAATAAACACTTATGACACTTGCACCAAAAGCAATGGTATGTTGTGTACAATTTTGTTTCATGTCAAGTTTACGCTTTGCCTGGGTCCAATTTCATAGCCCAGCTTACCGCGGAATTCTCTGCTTACTCCCCAAAGATCTACTATGCTTTATAGGGCGTCATAAGCGCAGAATTCCGCGGTAAGGAGAGCCGTGAAATTGGACCCTATTGGCCCAATTTAATGTCACTGGTTTCCTTGGAACTCCGAGCTTATATAGCATGTAGAATCAAGCGATCTCCGGGCTGTTTAAGGCGCGGTATTCTACGGGTATGCAGTGCTGTAAGTTTGGGCGCAGATCTTTCGCGCAGGCAGTGGGATCATTTGGAACGCATGACGAAGTGGTCGACCTTCGATATTAGTTGTAAAGTAATACTGTACCACGGGAACAAGATAATAAAGGAGCACGAATATATGCTCCTCTTCATCAACTGGCAACTCTGCTATTAAAAAATATACTGTCCCGACCGCACGCCTAATTTGTAGGTCGAGTTTGTCAGTCTGCCGCGGGATTATTTACGACATATCGAGGATTTGTCCCCACTCGCATGCAAGAAACAGGCCGCGTTCAAGAAAGACTTTAGAGACAGCTGTTTTAATTGCCTCTTGGACGTGTGTCGACCCTTGTTAAAGTTTTATTGAGGGTAGGCCAGCGTGTTTGGCATGCTATCTATTTCTCTCCGGTTGGGAAGCGTATGAGCGTGTAAATCATTAGGCGCGAAGTACGTCACTCGTTGGCGTTATGTTAGGCCTGGATATCGGGGAATGGTCTACTTTCTGACCGTGCACAGAATAATAATTCGAGATTTTTGACCATTTAGCTGGGCAGAGAGAGGGGGGAAGAACAATCTGTGTGGACATACCATCCCTGACCAAACAACACGCGTGGGATGGGTACACACACAACAACTTACAATTGAATCAACGTGGCAATGGAGATGATGGTCAGTTGGGTTGAAGTCGAGAGGAATGGGACGTTTACGGTAATTTCTTATCATTAGGCCTTTTAAGGCTAGTATTTTTACTGTTGTTTGTGCGGAACAAACACAAGTTGACTCGAATGGGATTTGAACCTGCGCCGACCGGGTGTATATACCGTTGCTCCACGAAATGATCTTCAGCACTATGTTGGCTGTATCCTCATTGTTGTTTGGGTGGGGGGGGGGGGGGAGCTGCCAGTCAGAAGTCATGCAACTGCCGCAAAGCCAGTGAACATGCCCAGTTTACAATACTACCGAAGAACCGGTATTGCAAGGGGGATACAACTTTTGCATACTTAATTTCTCTTTTGAATTAAATTACGCATGTCCTTAATGATGCAATTATTGAATGAAGGATAATTAAATGAGATAGTTAGTTCTACGGAATCACTCACGTGGATGACGGCATGCAAAACAACAAAATATTTGACACAATGAAAACCCAATACAAGGTGGGGTCATCGTTTTTTTTTTTTTTTTTTTTTTTTTTTCCAACCTAATGCAGATTTTATAGGAAAAATTTAAAAAAGATACAACAAAAGTAACCTGTGAACGTGGTAACTTATTAAGGAGGGGGGACCTAGCCTGTCGCACTAGTATTTTCATTAAAAAAAAGTCTCTAGACGTATTGAGGGCAGCATTCAAACGGACGCCAAGCCCAAAGAAATTTCCAAAAGTCACCTGTAGGCGATCTTTGGATGTTCACAATGTTCGGCATACTCATGTTATAAATCATTTTAAGTTGTTGGAGAACAAAGATCCATTCCAACAGCTTCATTCCACGTATACTGCATCTCTTTGGAACTCCTTGCCTTGTGCATGTTTCCCTCCATCCTACAATCTAGACCTTTTTTTAAGGGGAAAACAATTCATGCCTTCAGCTCCTCTGATTTATGTTCATCTTATTAAAAACAATTACTTTAGTTTATTACCAAGAGTGGCCTTTAGCCTTGTTTGGGGCGAACTTGCATAAAAATTAGTAATAACACTAAACAATAACAAAATACAGTTTTCTAATCAACTTCAGACTAAATCATTTAGCATGATGCTTGCTACCACTATTATAATTATAATAAGTAGGCTTCAGGATACAAATTTAAACATCGCTTTTCGAGGTCATGAATACCAAAGTATGCACCGACCTTCAATATTTTCCATAAGTTTGTGACACCATATCTACTGTAAAAAAAAACACACACACAAAACGAGTTTGTATATTAATAGGCTTACTGCACAAGCCCCCTGTATCTGTTCCATCCATAATGAGAAGTATTGGCTGCTGATGGGTGTCGAACAAAAATAATAAACTTACACCCAAGTGACCTATGCAGTTCGGATCATCATCAGTAATGTCCCAGCACACAAAGTATAAGCAATTACGGAGGCCTATCCTATGTAAACTAGTTTCTGCGAAATGTAATTGATTTTTTTCTTCTTTCCACTCTCAACCTTGGGACGGCTGTTTGACATGACCAATGTTTCTTCAAACATCGCCAACGGCGGCTAATGATTTACAGTAATGCTTAATCCACGACGTGTACATGGGTTCACAAATCGATGTGCTGAGAAAGCAAATATTATCTTTCCATAGGCATCCCCCTTGGATAATTCCCACTTTAGAGGCACACATATAATATGTAAGGACATGTTGGGTGCCCCTGTAAGATGGATGTAATGCTGTATAGTGCACGACCGCCAGGACGCCGGCTTGGTATACAAGTGCTTCTGTAGCATTATGTCAACATTTTCAAAAACACTACATAAGAATAACTATAGTAAACTTGCAGGTATACAACCATTGTGTAAATCTCTTTTGGGGAGGAGTGTTGGTCCTGGACCAACACTCATCCCAAACGAGATTCACACTCGATTGTAACCACAATTTACTGGTTATAAAAGTTAATTGCTTCTTATTTTCCACAAAATTCAGAGCTTCAAAGTTCACCAACGATAACTAACTAGAAAACAAGTATTATTATTATTATTGGTTTTTTTTAAATATAATTTTTTTTAATATTTTTATTTTCTTACTTGTTTAATTTTTTTTAAATAGATAAAACCGGCCAAGGGTAGCCGCCACCACTGAGAAAAAAACACGTGCATGCTTGCACGCGCCTAGCACAGTTGTCAGCCAATGACAGGTGTTGATTAAGTAGAAGAATCGGGTTGCCCCCTACCCTCTTCTGTGCCTGAACTGGAATCCTATTGACATAACGAGAGTTTAGGTCCAATTACTAAATTTTAGTTTTTATTTAACAATGTTTTGTTTCCTTTGTCTACTCTACTCCCTCCACAACCTGCCCCTTAAAAAATCTTTCTCTGCCAAAACAAAATTCGTACAACAAACATTGGTTGGTGAGAAACAAACATTCGTATTTATTATTGTTATTTTTATTTTTGATAATGTAAACATTTCCATAACAAACCTCTTCTGACGACACACTGTGAAAGACAGCTTCACTATAGATGTGCCAGCCTGTTCGCCAAGGGGAAATGGACTGAAAATACGAGCAGAGACAACACCGTTTTCAATTCCAACTCTTTTATAGACACGTTGGCTGCGCTTCGAATGAAAACCATTAGGCCCATACCGTAACTGTTTTTTAACTCTTTTTTTTTTTTCATTTCGACCAAACACGTATGACAACAAATACTTTCTTTTGTATTTCTCTCTAGTAACGAAAATAACGTTCAAGGGGCTAGAGCGTTCCCGCCTAAAATTTTGAGACGTCCCCCTGAAACAAAGTTGTCCTCCTGCAAGCGCCATTAACACCTTGTTTGGAGGATGCTGGCACTGCGCAAGTCTCCACAGTATTATGATATTCGGACACGTCAAAACTCATTTCTGTAACGTACAAGGTTCCCGGAAATGAGACTGCCCGCGATAGATGCGCGGTCTATTTATTTTACTTTCCGTTTTGGATTGGATCACACCTTCATTGTTGTTACCGCAAACCGAACAAATTAACGTTCACTTTCAAACGAAGGAGCAATAGTGGGGCGTACACTAAGCGTAGTGTGCGCTTCAGCTGAGAGGGATTAGACTTGTGATACCGGTCGGACAACTTACAGTGCCCTCCGTTTACTTGTACTTTGCTCTCCGTTTTGCTCTTTGTTCTTCTGTGTGTGTTTGTTTGCATTTTTTTAGTTGCTATTTTGTTTTGTCTGAAAGTGCTTGTGATTTCCTAAGGTGTAAAAGCTCTCCGCTCTGGAAGATTTGCTTTTACAGTTTGCATTTATCATTGTCGTTGCTAAGGTTTGTGAAGCATCGCGAAGTCCCCAAACACGCTTTGCGCTCATGTTACGATTTGCTTTGGATCAACCATCATGATGGTATAACAGTTTCTTGTCGGTTCATAAAACCAGAGAGCATTCACCCGTCCGCCTGTCTATTGTTTGCGCAGTTCTCTTCATCGTGAAAAAAAAATAAATAACTACAAGTCGTTTATCCTCAATAAACACCACGCAACCACCCTTATACTAAAGTGGTTGTCGTTGACTCCGCGGTTATCATCTCTTGTAAGTCAACAATTTTAGTCAATAGCTAGATATAGAGGCGCGCATTACAACATGAGTTCACGTTGTTAGAGATACGACACGACTATACTTAATTAATGTGATTAGGAGCGTGCTGTGGTTTTAAATCGAAACTTGTTTATCTTAGACCGGCAGTATGATTCAACATGCTGGCATAATTTTAACCATGGAATACTTACAGCGGTTTCTTTGAAGCAACGACTTCAAAATGGTTGCGGCAGGCCCTTTATATTTTTCCGGAGCAGACTGTGCCCGATTCCTTAGAGCTGCTTAAGGCAAAAAGGGTGTTTGCAAGTTTTCTGCTATAAGGGAAAACAATAATCAGGATACCAGTCACAGATTGTACATATGACATGCTATTTTGGCTGGTAACCATATTCTGGTAAGCATAATTTTGTTGTGCTTGGCTATTGTTGTCCTTTTTGTTCTGTTTCTATACTTTTCTCAGCTCAATGAAGTGTTGCCCTCTGGTGTGGACTTAATCATCATTGGTTAATCAGTTTTGGCGGCCATTGTGGTTTTCCTTGATGCATTTCGGTTTGTAACGTGATACTTCAGACTCACTTAAAAATAAAAAATAATAATGATCACTATTACTAAATTGTAAAAACAAATATATAATATAATGTAAAAACACGTGGAACCAAGTTAAAACATAAGCGATTGCTTCGTAACAGTACCAGTACATCCCCACACCATTTTGTTGTTAGAAATTTAAATAATATCAAAGGGAAAGTCACACAATTATGTGTGGTGATCGGCCTCACCGTTAAAAAAAAAATCGTTAGCACAGATGTCGGGAGGCACATCACCCCGGTCCTCATAAGGGCTAGTATTACTTGTAGTTCAAGAGAAATACTTTAGGTTTTGAAGCAAGAACGCCCATTGCAAGCAACTCGCACCGTCTTTGAGTATCAATGTATCTGAGTATAGAAACCAACAACTTGAAGAAAAAAACACATCACCGCAAGATACCAGCAACAAAACTCGCTCCTTAATTAATGGGAATCCAGAGAATGTCTATGAGTCACATTGTGCACAAGGCTTGCCATATTATTCAGGTTTCCTAAAGGTATACAGGATTGGTGGAGCTGACAAAAATGTCGCAGACAGTATTCATACTTTGTGTGATCAACTATTATGAAATGACACAACTGTAGGTCTAAAAAGAAAAAGTGAACGCTGTATGAGTCAGGAGAATGGTAAAAAAGCCATGCACAATTTTCAGCATGTCAACTAAGTGTCCTTATTTTTAGTTGTAACAGAGTTTTTCTATTTTAATTTGTTTACGTTTTCAGATACAGTTTTCTTGAATATGAATTCATTCTAGAGGGAAATATTTCACAGGAAAAATTTCATTTTCTAGTGTGACCTTTACAATCAAAATGCTTTCAGACTAAATCTAATCAGTAATGTTTTTTTATCCTCACCAGTCCTTTAAAATATCTTCAACTCATGTACATACTGTGCATCTACCACGGAGTGTACGGTATGTTTGAAATTGTAAAATTTTTACCAGTCGGTCCTCTCGTCCAACGGCATTGAAAACACGCGGGATTTAAACCTTGGTTGAAGGAATTCAGACGTTCATTGTGGAACGTCCAAAAGCTCGTTGAGGTCAAACCTCGCGGGGTTTCAAACTCTGTCGTGTTTTATCCATTAAATTAAGTCTTTTCTTCAACCATTTGAGGAATCGTTGTAAATTTCTTAGGGATGAAATACTAATGGATTTTTTGTTTTTTTCCAAGTATAACATATTATTTACTTCGAATATTACTTCGGCCTTTCAGATTGAAAATAATGAATTCACTTTTTGGCTGACTCTGTAAACGTTGCCTCCATAAAAAATCATTTGTCTACTACTGACCCCCAAAGGAATTCTGCAAGGTCACGTCATGGATTTCGAGGTAGACCTGGATTATTTTGTAAAATTCAATACACGACAAAGGTCGATAGTATACTTTAAATTGCTTTTCTCTGAATAAAGCCGATATTAAACAGCTTAAGTTACCTCCGAATTAAAACACACACACAAAAATAACAAAAACAAAATAATAATAATTAAATAGTCCTAATTGTCCCTGGATATGATATTATCGACTCAAGAGACGTTTCAGCTTGTAATGGGGATTGCTTTACTCCGTGCCGAGGACTTACCCTTGTATTAATTGCTGCACCTAAACGCATCATTTTGTTCTGAAGTCCTTAATTTCACATCAGGCCAGCC
>CM021536.1:3864944-3875888 GCA_010994315.2 Pisaster ochraceus
TTGCAGACATTATATCAGACAACTGTTTTGTGAGTCAAGTTATTTGGACTTACGCATCTTTTGTAACACCGCATCAAATGGTCACTATTGGGGATTTGTCGAAACTAGAGTATGGCCGCTGAGAGCGTTTGCTTGGTTAAACCAAGTCATTACGTCACATCGTGGAAGTGGTTGCTGGTGATATTGTTTAATCATTGAGTACAGTGCGGGCAAGTCTGCTGCCGGGTATAGCACTTCATTCAAACTCTCAAGCACCAGTTTGGATTGACCTCGTGAACTTTCATGAAAAGGGTGCAGTTCCACATTGAAGACCCCGAATAATGCCATCCGGTCAGGGAACAAGCCAAACATCCAGAAAGTGAAAGGGCCAAACGGATGTAGAAGAAGGATCGAGCGGGTCCAATCAGCCCCAAAAAACAATTGATGCACCTTTAAGCGCTGTGTATATTTTTTTTCCTGGTTGATTGTTCACATATCTTTCGTGCTTTGGATGTAGGCCTAATTCGAAAAAAAAAAAGTTCGAACCTGCGACCTTTATGCCGTCAGGCGTTGACGAAAATGTCACCTGGAGCTGAAGACGGTGAATGGACACCTTGACGTGAATAAAGTCGCTAAGTTGACCGACCTTTTACGGATGCCAATAGCAAAGAATATTATCCACTTTAATAATCCTTGGGAGAGATCGTTCTACAGATAAGAATACACTGTTTTCGGTGTCAAAAAAGTATGGCAACTATCAAAATTATGTTAATTTAATATATATATTATAAGTACCATTACTATAATTTACCATTAATACAAACATTTCAAATTTTTGTTGTAATGTTTCATGAAAAAAACCTGTTTGTATGAGAAAACACACATAGTTTTTCCATCATAGGTCGAACGGGACGGAGTGTACAAGCAGCGATGTACGGTGCATTATAGTAATTTGGTACTTCGCCTTCGGTGGTTATAACACCTACTCCGAAGGAGCCACGAGGTTGGAAATAGAAAATCTCCGAACATTGAATTGTGCCTGGCCATGATGTCGGCAAAATCGTTTAGGCTGAATGGTTTTTGCAATAGGTGAGCCAATGTTTCCACCAAATGAAATTTACATTAATTTATTAAGTTTATACTCCATGCACGTAAAATAAAATGTCAAAATCCACAGTGGTTTAACCTTTACTATAGTATTAAAAAAATTTCCCCCGCTGCGCAAACACGGGACAACCACAGCTTCTACAGCAGTGCAGACAACATTTCAATCCGGAATAATTAATTTCTAGACGGGCGTTAGAGCCTTGTGTCATTATCGCCCGCGGGAGCAAACAATTTCGGAAATCTCTCTGTCACGCATTCATTGATTTAAGCATTTAGATTGCAGATTACCGCTAGATGTGGGCAAGGGCCTGAGACGGAACAAAAGTGCATGAGTAGTCACCGGATCGTTTAAGTTATAAGCAAGGGAACAGTTTTTTTGCGAGGACCGGATGATACAGCAGATGTAGCGTTGAAGGGGGGAAACCTGGAAGCGTGCCTGCTCTAATTGAATAGTTTCTGCACTTCTGCGTGGCGATGTCAAGCTTGAATTATGACAGCGTTAAGTCCTACACTTGACCGATCTCTCTATGTCGCCCAACGTAAACACCGGGCAATTTTCTTTCCACCAAATTGAGTTTGAATTTTGCGCGATATCCGCGTAGAGAAAACCGAGTCTACGTTTACATAGCTTGAATTGCGGTAACTGAAGGTGATAATTCGGTGTAAGTACTGCCGCTTATGCGTCAGGGGCTCGGGCCGGGCCGATCCATCCACTCGTAAAGGTGTTAACAGCGTTGTGGAGTTGGAGTTAACGTCGTCTGGTCAAGCTGGAAAAGAACTAGCGCAGTATCGCCACTTATTATTTTGTTGGACATCATCGACCGTTTTGTCGTGTGTCAGAAAATCCTTCCTGGATTCTGAGATAGTCAAAAGGTGTCACGTTTAAAGGATTTATGGTCTAAACGCCAGACGACAGTGGAATTGCGAACCTTTATTTTTGGCAAAGTACCAGCCGCCCAGAGAGTGTCGATATCAGTTGTGGAAACAGTTCACTTGCCAATACGTACTTACGACATTCAATGTTCAACTTCAACGTATGAGTGAATGTGTCAGTATTTTGTGTGGTTACAACGAAATCACTATGAACAGAACCAATTGGCGCAGCTTTTACCTGTGCGAATCAGCAGAAAAACAACAACTGTCTACAGTGTAACTTATACACAAGTTTAAATATGGAAGATTTTATTGCATCGAACTTAAGTTACGCGTACGATGAAACATCTTCTACGTCATTCTCTCCCGGTATAGAGGTTACTTCCCTCTTTTGGGGGATATTGCTGGCATCAATTACTGCAACAGCCGTGATTGGAAACCTCTTGGTTATCATCGCCATTGTCCGGTCCCAGACTCTTCACACCATAGCCAGCGTATTTGTCTTCAATCTCGCTCTGGCCGACGAGGCCGTATCCAGCCTGGTCATGCCCCTCGACGTCGTTTATCGTTTCCAGGGTACGTGGACGTGGGGCCATGCTGTTTGTCAAGTATGGATGTCGACAGACGTGCTTTCCTGTTCAGCCTCCATTCTAACACTGTGTTCCATAGCCGTAGACCGCTACATCGCCATAGCCCATCCGTTCCTCTACCAGTCCTCCATGACAAAGACCAAAGCTGTGATAGTATCGGCAGTAGTGTGGGCTGTAGCATTTATATTGTCCGTGTTACCAATGGCTCTCCGTTGGCACGAACCCGTTGGGTTTGAACAGCAGGCTGGCCAGTGCATACTCACTTTCAATCCAGCGTTCTCGATCATTTCCTCCATTGTTTCCTTCTACATCCCGTTTGTCATCATGGTTATAACATACGGACTGATATACAGAGTTGCAAAGCGCCAGACGGCCAAGATTAAAATGAACGCGGTGTACGCGAGAGTGATACGGATAACTCGATGCACGAGCCTGTCAGTTCGCGTTCAAGATCCCGTCAAATACCACCCAAAGCCCCGGGACAACAAGGCAGCAGTTACGCTCGGGATCATCATGGGATGCTTCGCCATCTGCTGGTTGCCGTTCTTCATTGCTAACATCATCAACCCTCTCTGCCACAACTGCATTGACGTTGCTTACACTAAGGCGTTCACTTGGCTCGGATACGGCAACTCGGCCCTCAACCCATTTCTCTATGTGATGTTTAACAGGGAAATCCGGGGAGCTTTTCAGCGACTCTATGCACCTTGCCTCCTCAACGGTCGTTAGCAAATATCGGTACCGACGACCAGCATCGCAAGTCGCAAATGAACATAAGTTCAGAGACGATGCACGGTGCAAAAATGCTACATTTTAAAACTAAAAGCCGTGAAACCACACACACAACACTGTGAAAATAACATTAAGTGGAAACTCATAAACAACGGTATAAACTGACTTATTCATTCCAACATTTGAATGACTTTATCGATAATTATGCCGTCTCAGCACCTGACGACTTCTACTCCCGACATCGCCACACGCGACTGGAGTTTTTTACAACCTCTTCCTAACCTCCCACAAGAATAATGTTTCTACCAGGACATACAAACAAATGCATGCTCCGAACGTGTTAAATTATAGCTCATCGGCTCCCCACGTATACCTTTTCCGCAAGCGCCATTTCAGACGTTTACTATTGCTGTAGTGCGCCCTCTGCCAGATATCATTTCGAGTTTCGAGTTTTTGTGCACAGTCTCAAAATAGTGTAGTAGCAATCAGATATCAAAACAACAACAATCGTGTGGAACGATAACAGTGAATAAAGTACACGTCGGTGTGGAGGATGTTGGCTACGCGTCAGGGTAATGTTTTGGGTCAAGTCGACCCAAAGAGAGCCAATTTGTCTAGAGTTTGTAAATGGATGTCTCGCTTTATCAAGTCACATGGGCCAATCTTTATAATAATAGTAACACACAGCTCTTATACAGCAATTTATCAACACCCACCATCCGTCTCAAAGTGCTCGTGGTTTTTAGGACAGGTATGCAAGGCTGTCTGAATTATGAGACCCATGTACAATGTTTATAGCACCTAGTAAGAACCATGCAAGGCGATGAGGCGTAATCTGCAGCCTACCATACCAGGAGACGCCTTGTCAAACACCCTTCTCTTAACGACAAGTGTATAACTGGGTTCTTTTACCCGCTTGGATGATAACGTCCCCTACGAAGACCGAAGCAACTATTGGTGTCTCGCTCAATGAAACAAGTGCCAGGGAGTATATACGCCCGGGAACCGAATCCACTCTGACAACACCAGAGCTTGAGTCCGATGCACATTGACCATTCAGCCACGACACTTCGCCGATCTCACGTAGGTGCTAAAAAACGTACGCTCTCAAATCTCCCAGGTCAGAGTTGACCCGGATCCACGTGTGGACTAACCCATTTATTGGTCAGTGTGACCCGGAGTCTGTGTCAAAATGACCGTAGAAATGGGTTGAATTTGACACAGACGGGCTCCAAAAATCCCCCTTTTTTTTGGGACCAGTTTCCGGGTCAGCGCGGCCCAGAAATCGGTCAGGTACCCTGGTACCCGGAATCCGGGTACAATTCTGACTTGGGAGTGTATTTTGAGAAAAACAGTTCATCACATTCTAATCAGGCATCAAGCCTTGAGCTTGGCTGATACCTGGTAATAAAGAGGACATGAGTTTGGATACAACCATTCTTTAAAAAAAATTACCATTCTTGAGCGTCCCGCCCGAAAGACAAAACCAATCGTGGTAAAGAATTTTACTCAAGGCCATCACAAATGCCACGACCGGGACTCGAACCCTCTGCTGATCAGACACGCCACAGCTCGAGTCCGGTGCTCTTAAACCCTCAGCCTCGACACGCTAAAGAGTATTGGTGCATTGCATTTTGTTTTGTTTTCGATAAGCACCTACAAACAGAGCCGTATCGGTTTGAAGTGCCAATCGTGTCTATTGTTTTTGTTGATTCTCTTTGCTGAATGGCTGAAAACGCTGTCACACATAGGGGGCTTCACCTCTGACGTCAATGTGGAAGATCGAACGCGATCTATTCTGCACGTTAGGTCACTTTGTTTGATTATTTAGTTTTCGTGACCATAACACAAGACTGACAAAAGCACTTTGAGTCTGCCCTACAAGCTAGATTGCAAAGTTATTTTAGTTTATTATATACATTTACATAGATAATGTTAAACAAACGATGAGGACATTTGCACGTTTCTTTGGGAGAATATCAGTTGAATGGCAAGTAGCTCGACTTGAACCCCTCAGCTGACTGGGAAATTGCAATCTCCCACGATCTACTCCATTTCCCAGGGACCTCAATAAATAAAGCACTAATCTAGATTCACCTTCAGATGACCTCATAAACGTCACTTGTGATTATCCGTTTCATTGTGTAAAGGTGAGACACGTCCATGATTGCAAGGCATAACCGCATAATAAACAGAAAACTTCTGATCGGTCTATAAATCGTGTATTACATCACGAGTATTTTCACAGCGTTTGACAAAGTCGGAAACCTTTCAACCTTTCGACACCTCGTGACCCACTGAACTGTCGTTATCTTTGGACTCTGCATGTATAATTACCCAACAAAACTAAACTAAATAGTAATTGAATCTATCTTCAAACAAACAAGCCGGGGTTCATCGTATTCAAGTTTATTATATTTTGCTTCAATCCGAATTGATGAATGTGGATTCAGACTGGGTTTATCGCGCGGATCGCGACTCGAGATTTCACCCAGACATCAAAAACATAACAAGGGAAACGAATGAATGATACAGAGCCTGTAAACATGTCCGTTTGAAGCAAAATGGACGACTATTTCCGTCCGTTTTGGGGGATTGGAACGGAAAGATCGAGCAAACGGAAACTGCTATTTGGGCGTAATCGAGGGGATTTGCTCACTCTCAAAAAATACGCACTCGCATCGAGAATGATGGACGCTTGTTTGTTTTCTAAATTGGCATTTAACAAGTAAAAGCAAATGACGTCAGTTTTGTTTTTCGACTCTAATACAAGTTAGTCCCAACCGCAAGTTGGAAATGTGGACGTCAATATCCACGACAACGAAACATTGTTGCATGGCCCGATTTTCGCCCAAAGAAAGAAATTTGTTTTTCGCTGAAACGAAGTTTGACAGATGATGATGGCCTTTTTAAAAAACGAAGAACATACAAAAACGTTCACTTATGCTACGGACGATACACAACATAGTTCATGCCAACATTTGTATTATGGCTGAAGGACCTGAACTAATGTTGGGATCCTAACATTAATTCATTTTTAGCTTTTAGATAGTTAAATCATCGTGCAATACCTTACATGAAAAAGCCTTAAAATTTTCTCGAATCTAAAAGAACATAATTATTAAAAGGACCTTAAACGAACGTCTTTTAACTTTCTCGAATCTATAAGCATAGCTATTTAACAATTTAATTCGAAATTTTCGGGTCACGTCAGCGAACAGATAGCATCTTTAACCAATGCAAGAGATTTCAGATATCCTCGAGATATTTTACAAAATACACTTGTAACAGACCTATAAAAAAGGTATCATAACTTGTTTAAAAAGCACAACTATAACAATTAAGATAATGTTAATGTCAAACATTGAGCATACAAAAAAATACTACGATAGTCCATTGTTTTCTGGCCCTTCAACAAGGTAAATTACCTTGTTGATAACCCAAATCAAATGAAAATATCGCACTCGAGTGTCAAAATAGATGAAACAAAGTTTGCCTCTGGCGGACACGACCAAAGACTTGCCTCACCAGTCGCCTGCGAGAAATGGCCCACCCCGCATCAGAACACGTCCCACACGCTTCGTCAAAGCTTGTACCGGTATTTGGTGAGAATATTTTAATACACCCTGGATGTGTGGATTTAGGCACCGGACTAGCTAATCGTGTCTATCTCTACGTCAGACGCATGTTTTACCTGCATATAAACACTGGTAAGCCCACAGATTTTGCTTTTACACCCATCTTGCAGGTTTTGTGTTTGCTATACGAAAACCTTTACCATGTTCGGTCTTTATGTTCAACCCCATGTCGACCTGTTGGGATATTTATCTTTAGGAATATGTTTGGCTCTTTGCTATGGTAAGTTATTTTGCATCAGATGCATAATAGAAAAAAATACGCCTACGAACAGTTGAACTTACAACATAGAAAAAAAGGACCAACAAAAAAGAAAGAATCTTCGCAAGTTCCAATTTTACGGGTTCCTAGACATCGCACTGAAAAAAAGAACAGAAATGAATCAATAAAAAAAGACAAAAATATTGGAAATTCTGAACTTTTTAGTGGTTCAAATCACCACCTACCGTTTGTTTCAAACGTTATCTGTTATTAGGCCCCGTAATCGTTAATTGAAAACCCTTTTTTGAAACGCAATATCACAAACTAAAATGAGTACCTTCTAGTCATTAGTTCCGAAACGATTAACCCGTCATCTCACATTACGACTTAATTCGGCACAGGTGCAGTCAGTGTCTCTAACGAAATACGGCAAGCACTTTAATCGGCACTGAAAGCGTAAACGAAAGTTTTCCGGTAGATCTTGTGTTACGTGCACTTGTCTTACGTTTATGAAACGACCGTTTAATTAATTTGTGTGGTTGCTTTCTTCAGGTACGAAGAAGTTGATTGTTGCCAATGGATACTTTACGGTTACAGTTACGGTAACGGTAACGTTCACGAATTCGTATCAAATTAGAGGGTAAATTTGAATTAAACAAAAAACGTAACCCACGGCATAAGTTTCGCTGCCAACGTACTTATTTTTATTTGATACATTTCTTACGTTTGTTTGTTTGTTTGTTTCACCTTCCATGTAAGCAGGACTCAATTCTTCCGTGGATTGCCCGAGTGAATCCTGGGAAATACCGGTACCTCTGGACAACTTTGGCCACTCTAAATCAGACTGCAGGTCGTCAGCAAGTTGCCGTGACCAACCGTGCCTGGCCGGAGAAACCTGCGAATGCACGCCCAAATGTGGTCTGCGATGTGGTGAGTCTTGCGCTACTGAACGAAAAAAAACGCACGGCTCTTAAACTGTACGTTCAATTCAAGACGTAAATATATATTTTTGTTTTACACGCCCACAGAAACAATATGTCCGACGGTTGAGCCAACATTCAACATGGTTGGAAGGAAAGCAGGACCGTGTGGGCAACCAAAGTGCCAGCCGGGGATGAAGTGTATTCACCGGTATAAGGAGTGCCTCTGCGTGGCCGGTTGCGGTCACCGATGCCTCGTACGGTCTGAGCCTGCCAGGGCCCAGATCGCAAAGAAGGGTAGGTTCAATGGAAGCGGAACTTAGCTATTCTTGTTCATTTCACAGTGATGCTTCTTATTTTCCGAGTACCGCAATTTAAAATTGTGAGCACACTCACGGCTAAAAAAGTAGAGTTAAAACAAAATACAACAAAGATGTCCGGAGCTTCCAAAGGGTCGACAGTGACTCGTCTATCACCGATTACTTTATCTGCGTGTGTACATGTATACTTGTACTAATTCAGATCGACCAAATCTACAGCCCCTTGGGCCACTTCCAAAAAAGTTGTTTACCAGTAAACATTGTGTCCGTAGCTTACTGTATCACAAACATGTAAATAAAGGCGTTTGACAGCGCGTGTTTCACAATACATTATTAGCATTCGCGATTTCCCCATCTGCTTACATCAAGGACTGCCAGCAAGTTGACCCGCCTTTTCATTGGCATACGATGAGTTGCAGTTGGAAAAAAAGGTAACTTTGCAAAAGGGCCGCTCCGTTACCAGAAACCATTTGTTTTTGGAACTGAGCACAAATTGTTTAACCTTTACTAGAGTATATACTTTTTTTAGGCTTTGCATGGCGAGGTATCAACGTATGTTCGGTCTGCGGTAACACCATGTGTATATAGATTTATACAGATTTGTTCTTAGAGAACTAGGTCTTGCTTTTAATTCTACTGCCACGGAGTAGATTTGGAATCGGGAGACTACTTCGGGAGACTATACTTAGTTCTGAAAAAAACTGTCCAGCTTATATACTACCTGGGCGGAGGGTAGGAAATCGGCCGGGACTACTACGTTAGCTTATAGTGGATCGGATCGAGGGGACTTCTCGTTATTAACTTCACTGCCGCGGAGTGAGTTCTTAATTGGTCTCAACATTTCGACTCGAGTAGCTATTAAGCCCGATGCACTAGACAGCTCGACCACAAAACGCTACGATTACGTTGTACACTGGAGCACTTCCAACGCAACCTGCTCACGGTGCCTTGTGAACGTAGTGTTATGAGTTCACCACTACCAACACTTTGACAACTTGTATTTTTTACGAAGCATCTCAACGACGATGTATACCATTACATGCTTCAATAATACCGTATTCGAGCGACAAGTTTCGTCAACAGCTAATTAATAGGTCGGCACTTACCCCAACTGCATTTAAAAAGCTGGTATACCTTTGGTAATTGCTGCAAAACTTAATGAACATAAAAAACTTACTTGGTAAAGAGCACTACAGCTGTTGATAATTTAAAACATTTTGAGAAACAGTTCCCTTCAAAAGAATGTGGTTTTGGAGAGAGGGAAAAAATTCAAAACAATGTTTAATCTGAGAAACGTTTCTGCATAAAAAAACTGCTTCCTTCCTGTGGGCATAACCGCCCCAGATTTAGACAGTGTTTCAAAAACGCTACCACCTTTTGAAATGAAATTTTAACGGATTAGTTTTATTGCGTATTTTCTACATTTATACAGAATTAAAACAATCGAACGGTTCCAGAAACCAAAGGTAGACTTTGCCTTTAAACATAACAGCTATTCTGGTTTTAATTTGGTTAGTAATATATTTTGCGCTATTTTTCTTCAATGGATTGATTTCTATTCTGTTACAATTTTGTTTAATATTTTAATTTAAAGTTCAAGTCCTATATTATTTTGTCTGGCGCTTTCGGGGTAGTCTCTACGCAAGGCGCTCTATAAGATGCAAGAATTGTATTATTTGGGAAAGATTATTTATTATGAACATCTCAAGGGCAACATGTTATTTTTTTTATTCCTATACAGAGCCGTGCGATCTTACTGGACGGGGGAAGACTCTTCTATGGAGTGGTCTGGAGCTGGAAAACATGTGCCGTGGTTTCAACTCGTGCAATACAAGTGCGGACTGCTCGGAAACACAGTACTGCAAATGCAACAAAATATGCGGACTGGTTTGTTTGACCAGGCCGGTCAGAAACCACCAATCAACAACACGAAGTACTGTCCTCACTACAGCTCCAGGTAAACCAACGGACATATCAATGGACCATTTATCATAATGCCACCATCTTGGTCATATTTCTTGTATCCCATAACAGTCCATGAATATTAATACTAAGTGACAAAACAAGGAACCAGACTGTTACTGTTTCTCCTTCCAGCCTCGGTTTGGACGATTCGAATGCGAGAAAAACAAGCATGAAAAAGGTCTAAGAGTATAGGGCCTTGGTCAGAATAAAGGAAGGATCGGGGTTCGATTTCACACCAAATAAGTTAAGATGGATCTTAACACTGTATCACTCTTAATTGCCAAAGCAAAGTGTGACGTCGCAATGCAAATCACTATGGCAATATTGACAACTCGTCTTAAGATGAATCTTAGTGCTTTGCGGAATTGAGCCCAGATCATTGGTCAATCTGAAACCGTTAACGCGGCCACGGGCGCGTTTGGGCGGCAATGAACACTTAATTCAGCTTCGGTCAATTACGTTATCTGACTCGGTTTTAGCCGCGTGTTCGGCTCACTTCTATGAGTTAAAACAAATCTTTCCACAGTAACCTTAATTTTCGACGAAATCTCTCAACACTAAAAAGACAAAACGCCCGATAATAACGGACATGGAGTTCTAACGATTAAAAAACGCAAGTTT
>CM021536.1:3917703-3929802 GCA_010994315.2 Pisaster ochraceus
CTGACGTCACACTTCGAGGCTCGTGAATAACGCCAGATACCAGCCAGACCGGATCTTGCCAAACGTACCTTTGACCTAGCATTCGTTTCACACGGACACTTGCAGAGCAAAACAACGCTACGTGATGTATCCGCTAATCTCTATAAACTGTCAGTATAATAGAGATCAGTGGATGTATCCAATGAAATCATTGGACCTTCAGACCAGTACCTGTCTTTATCCTTGCAGATAAAGAGGACCAGTCTACTCGCGGGCCTGCTCTCGTTTGGGAGGTTGAACAACAACGGTGGGAAATCCCATTAGAGTGGTTTGAAAATCCATGGAGGGAATGTAGGTCTTTTAAGCTGCTTTTCGATCATTATTCCAGGGCTTAAAATAACTGAAGTGGAACAGTGAGCCGCTGACTCACCGGTGGTAAAAAAATCCATATAGTTGTGATGATTTGTTACATCTTTACAAAATACGACCACTCAATTAAATTGTTTATCTGATAGCATTCTATTTATAAACATTCTAGCGCCGGCAGCGTATTAAAGGTACGTTGTGGTATAAAACATTGATTTATTGGACGAGTCACATACATGTATATACCTCTGTACTGGTGACGTTACGGTTTGTTTACCGAGATGCATGGTTTCCCCGTGTCTTCTGCAAAGCGGTAAACAAACGGTGTTAGGGTTTCCCTGTTCCCATCCTTCACTTTCAGCGAACATTAGTGATATCAATATTCTTTAAAGTTTTCAAATTCAAAATTATTAAAATTGACATTCAAGGCCCTCCGTAATCTCACTCCAAAGTTTATAATTAATAATGTTGATATTCCAACTATGGCTTTACGTTCTATTAACGTGTTACTTTTAAATTACCCAAAAGGTAAAATGCAAAGATCTGTTGTGGACAGGTCATTTTATTCAAGCTGCACCGGCACTTTGGAATGGATTACCCTCCCACATTCAATCGATACAGTCTCTTACTGTTTTCGAGATTAAGCTTAAGACTTTTCTTTATTAAACAATCTTTTGGCTAATTTTGTTATTTTTGCTTGTGATTTCTATGTTTAGGCCTACTCTGCTGTTTTACTCTGTTCTGCTGACTTTTTACGACTGTATGTTATTGTAAAATACGCCTTTGAACAATAAATTGTGGTGAAGTGCGCATTATTATTATTGCTGTTGCTGCTGCTGCTGCTGCTGTTGCTGTTGCTGTTGAGGTTTCTTAACAAAAAACACCATCCCCATCCTCATCCAGAGTAGCAGTCTCGCGAGATAGTTCCCGGAGTACCGTATTCACTACCACCGTGCGAACAATTTAACGGCTTGTCCACAAGTATGTAGGCCTACCTGTCGTAAAAAATACTAATGAGCGCATGGCCACGCCACCTTGAGTGTAATTATTTAAGCATGTTCTAGGAACTGCGTAGTAGTATTACTATTAGTATTATCAACTTAAAACGGTAACCGGGTTTCGGAATAAAGCTTATCTTGCCCTGTTTGTGTCAAAGAAAGAACTCACGCTAAGCAGAGGAGGCTCGGTGGGCAGGGTAGGGACCATTGTTCACAAGAAGGCAATGCCCTCGAAATAAAACATCACCAATATTGAGAAAACAAGCTAATTACTACGCAGGTGTTGTTATTTTCTTGTGTTTTTTCTTCCAAAAGCAGTTGATTGTTCATTGTAGGTTTACAGTCCCCAAAAACGTCATCGAGGACTTAGCCACCAAAACAACAACACAAATAAATAAGAACCCATACCAGGACATGTTGTCTACCTGTGACGTAAAACGGTGCGGGACGGCAACAAGAGTGGAACCAACCCAGCGGGGACTTGTCTCCACTCTACTCTTTAATCGATACTGGGCACTCGGACAAAAAATGCACCCTTTGTATGTATTGATAAATGACGAAGAATGTAGATACAAAGAAGTGTATTTAAGGATTTAAGTATAAACAAGAAGACAAAAATGGATAAGTTGACTTAGCGCCAACGTGTACTGACAGTTAACGATTTTGACAGTTTTTAAAACTTGCACAACTAGTGTTGACGTGTTGGTGTTATACATAATTTGTTATAAAAAATCAGTTTGAAAATTAAAGTAAAGGTAAAGAAACAATTGTTATGGGAAGCGGGTGTAGATTATGCTTGTGGTTTGTGTTTCTTTTGGAATGAAGATTGGCTATACTAAAGAACTCTAACAGTTACTAGACCTCTAGCAGGGGATACACAATACTAGCAGTCAATTTTATTCAGTTTCATTAACATGCATCCTGATTCACGCAAGTTTCCCTGATTGATTTAATCTGTAGGGGTTACTTTTTTAACATTTAAACAGTTGCATTCAATTCCGTTTAAGTGCAAACATGGCCTTGTTCTTCACAATCTGGATCGTCCTCGTCATTTTATTTCGTTTATTATAGGCCTTTTAAAAATAATTTTTCTCTCAATTATTTAGTTACATTGACTACCTATTTAGTTATACAAGTCGGATTGTCTGATTTTACGAAATTGAATGATAGTTTCGAGCTGATGACTTTGAATGATCTTATTTGCCCAGTGAGTGCTAAGCTGTTGTAATTGAATTCCTTCTTTTGACCGTTGAACACCGATGTAAACGGATCAATCATTTAAAAAATAAATGAATTGAATCAGCTGGGTGCTAAACTCGATTTGAAGTTTTGTTGAACTAACTGGTCGGGAAAAGCTATAATTTATGTGACACAATCTGCAGTCAACCACACCAGAAAACACGGGGGAAAATCCCCTCTCTTATAACGATAAGTGTATACTGGATTTCATTACGCGCATTACTCAGCACACGGAGCCAACGGCTTTACGTCACACCGAGGAGGACAAATCAATGATGGCGAAGTCAACCTCGTCCCCATGGTTTACTTTATTTCCAACCATGTTTGTAAACAGTAAACCCTGGGATGGAAACTCCTCACTTGGACCCTGATTGGACAACAACATTACATTAGCACATGTACATGTTTCCAATACAAGCTACTAAATCTGGTACCGGACCACGAGACTATGGCGAAGATGTGAAATTCGATATGCAGCCAGACTATTATAATTTGCATACGTATCCAAAATTTTTGGAAATATGCAAATGTTCCAAAACCAGGGTGAGAGAGCAGTCAACCTCGTACTGCTCGACACACACTGGGGAAGAGGTTGTGGCGAAGTGGCTTGCTGACGGTATACGTTTGGTAGCCACCCTTAAAATTAATGATAACAAAACATATTGATTAGAAGTACAGCAGCTCTCGATTGTATAAATCATTTTGAGAAACAGTTCACTTCGAAGTAATGTAGTTATAAAACAAGATATCAGTTGTTTTTCCCAAAATTTGAATCTGAGAAACGTATACTGTCAGATACGTTTCTCAGATTGTGTATTCCTACTAGGGGTATAAATTCTTCCTGCGTGGATAATATTCGGTCCGGATTTTCGGCGATATTTCAAAAAACTTAATCACCCTTTGAAATGAAGTTTTCTCATGTTAGTTTTGTTCATAAATCTACATTTATATAGCATTAAAACAATTGAACTGTTCTAAAAAATCTTTTAAAAGTGGGGGGGGGGAGGCAATTTTATCACTATGTATTTTATGTCCATTTGCACAACATAGGTATGTAGGCACACACCGGCCATGTTGGGCTATTTTTTGGGTACACAATAGACCCACACATGACTCTGAAGGTCTTCCAGGAG
Source organism: Pisaster ochraceus (assembly GCA_010994315.2). Lineage (NCBI taxonomy): Eukaryota > Metazoa > Echinodermata > Asteroidea > Forcipulatida > Asteriidae > Pisaster > Pisaster ochraceus. The sequence goes on from CM021536.1 coordinate 3,921,419, forward strand.
TAGAGTAGACCAATCCCTAAAAGAAACCGTCAAATTTTGCCGTTATCGAGTATTTTCAAAAAAACTAAGTTCACGTGATTTATCTGAACCCAATTTTTTTTACGCAGATAAATCACGTGATCTTTGGAGTTAAACTTACTTCCAGGGATCTAAAAAGTGTATTTAATACTAAACCAAATTCAACACGCCTGGGTTAACAAGGAGCGATTGACGCAGCTGTAAGCCAAAATGCAATTTGCCCGTGAAGATGGCGTTTTTCGGGAACGGTTGTTAGACAAAATTACTATATTTTATAGATTGAACAACTACCACCATTCTGTATTTGCCAATTGGCCACAAAACGTGTTTTGTTAGATCGATTAAATGCAGATCGTGTCTACGTCATTCAGCCGCTAAGCTAATCGGATAACGTGGCGAGTGCGTATATGCTCATAAAGACGCATCCCGACCTTACCTCTAGACTCTTTTTAGAAAGATGTCTTTATGAGCATGCGCACTTCCAAACAAGCATTTTTTTAAACGGCCGCACAAGAAATCTTCTTTGTTGAATTATCGGAAAAAAGGTTGATTTAATCGAGATGCTCTAACTAAAAAGTTCAAATTTAAGCAAATGATTGGGCCCGGTGTTGGCCTATAAATTATTCTTCCACCAATCTTTATGTGATTGTAAAACATGTCGAGCAGTATCATATGCCGTTGCTAAAGTCAAGTGGGTGAGTCCTTAAAACGTTAAGGCTTTTCAAAAGTGGGGGGGGGGGGCAACGGCCCTCGGCTCCGCCGCTCTTGATATACACGTTGCCATTAAGGACACAACTGTCAAGACCGGGACTCGAGCCACCCCCTAAAAACAGAGTTTGAGTCCAGCGCTTGACCACTCGGTCACGACACACGACAAAATAACTTGGTCTCCAGTTTGTTTTGAAACGCACTTTTTGGGGGGTTATTTCCTTGTACACACAGTCTATTTACGAGTTACCACTTTCTTGGAAAGTGTGGCAACTGATTAAAATGATTTAAAATGGCCCAGGGCAAGGGCAGGAGTTTTAAAAACTCAATGTTTTTACTGGCTAATTTTGATTTGTCTTCGGTGAAACGATTCAACCGATGGGGGACATTTGTGGCTATCTATCCCATGAATCAAACGAACACACACGCTCATTTTGTGAAAGTCTTTATAGCCTGCACATCCATCAGAAGAAAGAGAGAAGAAAAAAACGCTGAAGGGATTATTCCACGCTGTCGACCCAAAAGAAGAACTACGTGATGACGACTAAAAGAACCGCGAAGGCAGAAGTAGCATCATTACAACGCTTTTAATTAAAAGTGAACTCCGAAACGAGTTAAAACATAATTGCACACGCGTCAAACCTTACAATTTGTTTTCAGTCCTGCCTGATGCTCAACCATCGAACGCGTGAAAAAAGTGTGTAGAAAAAGAATGGAGAAAAAGAAGAGAAAAAAAAACCCATCACCTCGTAAATTTCGGGTGCCGATTGTCCACGAGTTTGATGGTGCCACAAAAGGGATCTTGTGGTTCTGGCAACCATTGTTCTGCAAAAAAGCAACCGTTACTTACAAAGTGGTTAGGCTTTGAAACGGACCGGGAATGACACCTGGGTTATTGTGTGAAGTGACCACCTTAAAAGGGTTTAAATCGATCATGTGTCTTAAACCCTCTAAATCACCTCGATTATTTGGTACGTTTATTATGGGGCCAGGACTTCTGGGTGCTGATGGTGTCAATTCATGTCACGCGGTAAAACAAATTCTTCAGCTTTTGTTGATTAATGTAATGGGGGAGGACAGGGGGTGCTCTATCCGAACTGCCCGAGGCTTATGTCAAGCCAGAAACCTGTTTTCATCTTTGTGGTTTTTTTTCAGAAGTATTTCTTATCAATCTATTTCTTAATTTTCTTAATTTCCCCCCAAAACCCCCCCAAAACACACACACACACACTCACCCACAAACCCCACAAACAAGAACAAACAACAAAAACAACAACAACAACAACAACAACAAACAACAACACCAACAACAACAACAACAATCCACAGTCGTGTGCTAAATAATGTAGGCCTGCTTCAGCAGCAGCATAAGGTTCCACAAATAGAATCAACAAATATAATGTATTTGTCAGTGCATCTACCTGAAACATTACAATTTTTATCCTCTGTATTTTGTATTTCGTGTTATTGTTTTTTTTCCGACGAGGTTGGAATTCGAAGGAGAGTTGTTTTCTTCTCACAACAATTTTGTTGCTTTACCTGCCTGTTTTGCCTTTTATAAATCGAAAATCATCGAGGATTCTTTACATATTTATATTTGATAATGTTGCTGGTGGTCCATTTTTTTTATGAGGTCGTTAAAATCAATGCTTACTTTAAACTCAATGGTCATTACGAGTTTGATTTTCGGGGGGTATTTAGGAGAGAACAAAGATTGCTGCCACTTTAACATATAAACTAAGACCCAGTATACCACTGTTTATAATTGAAATATTGGGATATTGTGACCCCCTGTTTTTGTCGCAGTTAAATTGCATCGCCCGCCACCTGCGACTTTATTTAATTTTTAGACAAATATAATTAGCTGAAATAAAAGGAGCTACGGATGTAAAAAAAAGATAACAAGTTAGTGGCCTGACATTTCGGTCAATGGCATAGTTTTTCCGAATATTGTCTAATATAATGGAGACAGGACGGATACAAATACATTTCCAATTTTGCTTTAATTTTAGTTTTCTTTGATACTACCTGCGGATGATGAAACATAAACGGATAAATTGTCATATTTTCTTATCGAGAGGTAAATTTCAGTCCTTAGTTTCAATAATGAGTTTGGTGGTGAGCTACTTTTTGGGGATAAAGACTACAGATAGTGTCATTGTTTGCTACTTACCGCAACTGCCGCTTTCTCGCAAGAGGGATAGCACCGACATGGACGGTATGAGGAAGGGATCCCCAGCTCCGGCCCAAGATGATCTCCGGCGTCCCCTCTTCGCAAGCTTGGAGTGGATCTCGGCTCTGTCGCTGGGTGACAGCGGCCCCCTCTCCTTGGTAGGGTGCGCGATGGAGATAGACGATCGACGAGACTGCGTCCTAACGCCCAAGAGGCTGTTGGTGGGCAAGAGGCCGCGCTGCTGGTCATTCGTCAGAGGAAGTATCTTACCACGGGAGCCTCGCCTCTTTCGTCGATCAGTCATGAACCTGTCTAGGTTGGCAGTGCTATCAACATCATCGGACTCATCCGTCACTCTGGAGGTGGGCCTGCTGTGGGAAGGCCGGCGAGGTTGGGTAGCAAGGTTCATAGATGCTAGTTCCTCGCTAGAGCTTGTTATGTCTGGCTTTGACGATCTACGGAGAGATAACCTTCGCTCTCGGCTGGGTTTGTGTGAGCGAACGTGTTGAGGCTGTGGGGATGAGGACTGACGATCAACTGACCTCTCTGGTTGTAAGGAATTTGAAGCTGGGGAGCTTGATCTTCCTTGCCGCTGCTTGGCTTCATGTACTTCGAGATTTGTATGTACGGTTCTTGTCTTTTGAGGATCATTTCCAGGTTCCATTGCAGGAGAGTCATCACATTGAATGTTGTATGATGGCCGTCTAGTTGACCCAGAGTGTTTGTGTCTAGGTCTCGGAGACTGTGATCGTAATTGGGAACGGGAAGTGGTAGCAACACAACCATGGTGATCATTTTCCGACATCGGTGTCCTTGAAGCGGGCGATCTCGATAGCTCTTGGTGAGAGAGAGTCGGGTCAATTGAAGAGGATGTAGACAAGTTTCTTGGGGATGGGGAACGGGAGCGATTGGCTAAGATCTGCTCGATCTCGTCTCTCGGTGATAGAGGCCTTGGACGACACGGCGACCTGGGCCTCGGCGACATTGGTCTTGGCGAGAGACTCCTCCCTGAACTATATCTACGGCCACCCGGAGGTGAAGCACCTCGATGCAATGGGATGGCATCCTCCTGAGATACCGTGCGAAATTCTCGGTGAAATTTAGGCGATTCGGCTCGAGGTGTTACTACCCTGAACGGGGACTTAGACCGGGTAGCGGATTCGCGTCGCTGGGATGGACCCCGGTAAGTTTGAGCCGTCTGTGCTTGCAATGTCTTACTTATAGATCGATGTGTCTCTCCATCTGCAGACCTCTGTTTTATCAAGGAGTTTCTTGCACTGTTTGACACCGCAAGTCTGAAATCCGCTGCCCGCGTTGGATCTCCATTTTGGATGGGCAGGCCGGACGCCGAGCCACGGCGGTGTGATAGGAGCATTCTGGTGATCTGGTCCGGTGTACTAGCGGCGAGTGAGTGTCTACGCCTACTTGCCGGGGTGGTGTTTCTGCTGTTCACTACCGGGAGAGCAAAGCGAGCTATCTCGGCGTCCGAGTCTGAGTCCGAGGTGGATGTGTCATCACTGGCCGTAATGCTCACCAGTGGTGTACGGAGACCATTAATCAAAGTGAGATTAAAATCAACTGTCGCTGCAGCTCCACTGTTTGAAGCATTCCTCTGAGAAGTGTGGCTGTCTCTTGTGATAGGTGGACTTGTATTTGGCAAGTGGTGATTTTGGTAACTGCTGTCCGAATCCTCCCCGCTTACCTCCGCGATCGGCGGTATGGTACATTTAATCAAAGACACTGGAATCTCGTTGGAATCCACAGGTCGTTGGGGAGATGATGTCGCCTGTCTGATCTCCAACGGTATCAGGTATTTGTCATTCTCTGGCAATTTAACATCGTCCTCGATTGAGAGAACGCTGAAAATATCTCCCAGATTGTCACTGCTGTCCAAATCGCCGATCTCCTCGAACGCCAAGTCGCAATCGCCGAACTTGGTGGCCGGCGCACTCCCGGGCCTGGGCACTGTCTCCTTTATAGTCTCACCGTGTAATCGTTTGTCTGAGCCCCGGTGAGAAGGGCTTGAACGGCCCACTGATGACACAGGGAAGGCGGTCCCCAAGCACTCACGAAGATCTGGAGTGCTACTCGAAAGCATTGTGATCGCGTCTGCTATCAGGCAAAGTGTCTCTCCGCTGCAAAGAGTGGTGACCGCGGAAACAGTGTAATACGTTTTGCACTGCTGACCCTTAAAAACACTACAGCCACCTAAAACCAATCAACCGTGAACTAAATGTAGGAGCCATCGTTTATTTTCTTCCGCCAGCATCAGACAACACGTACTTTATTTTTGGGGGGAGTCTGCTTGTTCGTAGTGAACCGTGGATCCGTCGCATCCATAGAGCGCTCTATATTTAGAGCAACAGTTCTCATTGGTGGGAGGTTTGAGAAAGTGTCTTTGCCTGCACTCAAAGACTGTGGAACGTCCGCCGTCTTCACAGCATTGACGCATTGACATGGACCACGACCAAGTAGGTGGTTGTGGATGGGCCGATATCCAAGGGGGGTATTCACAAAGACCAACCCAACCCGATCGATCGCATTTACCGTTATCAGCAAGAAGTCAGGGCCCTATTCTCTGCCGGACAAAGGACTTAATAGACGGCCAATCGAACACGACCCTAAGACCCTAAGCCCATCATACAAAATCAATACATTATAGAACGCCTTATAAGGCCCCCCTATAGCCATACTTCCATGGGTCAGTGCATGCGCTCAAGGCTTACATTCTATAACCCCTCCAAATCCATCTATTTCATCCTTAATACCCACACTGATAACGTATTATCGGTAGCCAAAACTCAAGAGAGACAGACAGAGAGAGGGGGTGGGGGAGAGAGAAGGGGTGGGGGAGAGAAGGGGTGGGGTGGGGGAGAGAGAAGGGGTGGGGGAGAGAAGGGGTGGGGTGGGGGAGTGTGCACCAACAGTGACTTATTATTTACAATCTTGTCTTACACAAAGCAAGAGGCATTTTGACCAGCGGTGTACAATCCAATCAAAGCTGAGTGGCAGCTTCTCGTTAGTGCTTCGCCTGGAAAGTTGGCTCCGCGTGGAAACTTTTCATTATTCAACAGTACATGGATATGATCATTGTAAAATCACCTTACAAAGAACCAATACCCATCCTCCTTTTATCCCTCGTGCAATAACAGACCACAATCTTTCTTTCAAACGTTAGTTGTTTAATCGTATTGTCAAACTACCAGGTTCTTTCTTTTTGTAATATTCATATCGCTTTTTATTGATTTTTCTTGTAATTGTACTATAGGCCTTGTACTGTTTTCAAATGATTTAAATGTTTCAATTGTTTTACTGTATGCGAGCATTTTAATTACCCTTTTGGGGATATAATAAAGATTAATATTAAATTGAAAGGGTGACTTTTGGGATGCTAGTGGTAGCAGACTTACCAGGTAAATACATTATTCCCGGTAATGTGCGCATGCTCAGTACTACGTAACCAATACAAGTTTAACTGGTAAGTCTGCTGCCACCTATAGCGTTCCTAGAGTCTCCCATTGAATTTGATACATCAAGTCAGCTGACATGTTTGTTTTCAGTCCCGTCCTTACTGTCCAGCAAGGCGTCTACAATATAAACAGCATGTAATCTGAATAATATTTAATTTTAAGGTCATATGTATAGAAATAAAATGAAATAAAGTATGCCATTAAAACAAAATTAATAACGAATCATGAAAAAGTTTCACTCATGAGTTTTCAAAGATGGATGGAGATTTCCATTAGCCTAAAACTTAATGGGAAAAAGTGTCCAGTCCGGATCCGTAGGTAAACATTTTATCATTGGTTTTCATTAAATACAATAAAGCACGAACAGAACTCCCCAAAACAAAACAAACAAACAAACAAGCCAAAAAAAAGAAAAGAAAAAAAAACCAAAACACCAAAATAAACAAGAAAAAATAAAACCAAAAACCCATTTATGGCATCCGATTTTTTTTTATTTTTTTTTTTTTTACTTTATATCAATTGCGACAACAGAATCGGGTTATGTCACAAAAGCCATACCCAAGTCAACAATTTTTACGTGTAGCCGATTCTCTACCAAGAAAAAAAGTTTCCATAACAAACATGTCAGTGCACTGTAATAAATACATTGCAAGAACTCCTTCATATCCGACAACATCGATTATGACGAGCATCCCTTTATAACAAAACCTGATTAACGAGACAGTTCACCTTGAAAAGACAACGACATAACCCTAGTTATTAGTGTATAGGCACATAAAAGAGGCTGGCCCTCTAATTAAAAAGGGAAGATCACCAACCAACAGTTCTACAGCCAAAATATAAAAAAGATTGATCTCCTGCAGCTACTTTTTCACAATAAAATAGCAGTAAACCGTACAAATAGCACGACACAGTCAAGTATTTGAAGGACAAAAGGTAAACACAAGGCTGGCTGTACATACATACATACAAGTTTACATTACCCGATTCAACTAGCCCTAAAACTTACAATGCTTCTCTAATAAAAACATGATTTAAACACCAAACAATACTCGTAGAGATCTCTAGGACAGTATCCCTCCCAAGTAAACAGTATTCGGATTATGGCCAAGGTCGTGTTCCCTACAAAATAGAGAGACTCACATAGCAAAAACAAAATGTACTCTTTCTCTCTCTCTCTCACGCAAAGCTAAATGGAAAAGAGAAAGGTCCAATGGTTGCGGACAGAAACTTAACTTTCTGATGTAAATTATGCCAACTGAACAATTTCCTGAAGAATTGAAGGCACACTATAGGTCTCCCTACAATGGTACCGGTGTAATTGATATCCACTATCACCCAAGTCCAAGTAATTTTCACCCCGAATGAGTCAACATCTTTAAGCGCCCCCACCCCCTTTTCGGTCAATGTGAGATTGGGAAACACGCCCAAAATGAATACTTAGCAAACAATTATGGGCATTTTTCTAAAGAGCTCTCAACAGGGCACGTACATTTCCTTCAAATCTCTCAAGCTGTTGCTGTTTGGGAGTTACTCATCATCCTTTCTCAAGAGGTGCTCATGCACAGAAATACCCACCGTGTTTTGTAATTAGTGAATCCTGGCAGTGATTATAAAACATAAATTTGCCCCAGTCTATAAAATACAACCAGTGGAACATACGGTCCGCCATTTTGTGGAGTCAAACAGTATAGTTCTAAACTAGCGGACTGTGTTGTGGCATGAACTTAGGCACAAAACACACGGTTAAAAGACATGTACATCATTACATTTTACTTCAAAGAGTATCTTTCCAACCAATGTCTTAAAAAACGTTTTTCATACCGCCCAAAGCTCTCAATCCGAAGGCAACTGTACCACAACGTCTTTTAAACGATTACAGGTTGCTACCCCTGTTAACGCAATCCCGAAACCATCTCAACTCCTTCGGAGTATATACAACAGAATGATTTACCATCAACAATCCACTCAATGTATTTCTTTGCCCCCGCTTGCCACCCCCCCCCCCCGCACAC
>CM021536.1:3968212-3978567 GCA_010994315.2 Pisaster ochraceus
ACCATCTCTGCCCTCACAGGTACCCATTTACTCCTGGGTGAAGAGAAGCAATTGTAGTTAAGTGTCTTGCCCAAGAACACAAGTCTCATGACCAGGATTCGAACCCACACCCTGAAGACTCAGCCGCCACCCCTTGAGTCCAATGCACTCTGCTAAACCCAGGAACCAAATTAGCACCAAGGTTTATCCACCTTGTAAGCTCGTCAGTGTTTTTTTTGTACACGATCTCTGTATTCTTACCATGTCAAGGGCATTGGGGATGGATCTTATTAGATTGGTCCTCTCCTTGTAATCGTCCCACAGATGATCAAAGGCAGTTGTCTGCGGCTAAAATAAAAATAAATAATAGTAAGATTAATAATACTGGCTTTAATAATTGTTATATATATGGTCATAGATTGGTTTTTGGCAACATAACTCTGATTAAAAGAAACGTTATAAAGAAACATACAATAGAAGTCACATGTAATTTTAAGTTTCAGCTGAATACAGTGTTTTGCTGAAGAAACAGCAAATAAAATCTGTCTGTGTATTTTCACACGACCGTCGAATCCATCTATGTTTAGCGAGGTGACAGCGAGTACCAACCGCATTTCTGGCCGCAGCATTCATAAATGGAAACCAACCCTCGGAAATCTGAGAACTGAGACCCAAATGTTTTGGGGTGAAAATTTATCCAAACCATTATTTCTTTAAAGCGAATCTTTTCTCAAAATAGCTTATACTATCAAAAGCTGCAGTTCTTCTCACCAAGTCGGTTTTTATGGTCATTAAATTTTGGAGTATTTACCAATCTATGACCCTACCTCACACCTCTCCTTCCGATACAACTTTTTATTTTGTGTATGTTATTCAAAAACTTATGTAACCCTCTCCAGTTTTGGAATAAAATTACGATACACTACAATTATTTATAATATCATCAAAGGCAGGGTATCCTTTGGGTAATTGTCAAAGACCAGTATCCTCACTTAATGTGTCCCAACATATGCATTAAATGACAAACCTGTTCAAAATTTGGGTTTTGATTGGTCGTCAAATGTTGCAAGAAAATAACTAAAGAAAAAACACACCCTTGCTGCACAGAAATTTGTGCTTTCAGATGCCTGATAAAGGCTTCATGCCTGAAGCCTCTCTCAGATTCAAATCTTTTGTTGAAATGTTTTGTCTCTTAAACTGTATTACTTCAAAGGGTCAAAGAGGGGTCGTTTCTAACAATGTTTTATAATATCAACAGCTTTCCAGTGCTCTTTATCAAGTGAGTGGTTAGGGCATTTAACATGTGTCAGTAATTACCAAAAGTACAGCATGCCTTTAAATAAGTAAAAAAAATGCATGTGGAGGGTTTATAGGGTCAAAGAAGCCTTTGTGTTCTGACCTGATGTTCCTGAGGAGGACCCTTCTCAGCCCTTGAAGCAGGTGCACTGTCCGCCAATCCCGGGGTGACAGAATCCCCATGGAAGATGTGCTCCTCCTTATCTTTGTCTAGGACGGAGTACCGACTGCGGATGCGTTTATCGGCGGGATCGGAAGCGGGAAGATCGGCAGACTCCGACAGCGTGGAGGACAGTTTAAGTTTGGGTGGTGGATGAGGTTTGAGCATCCTTGAGGCATAAATTGAGAGGGGGAAAAAAACAGGACAGCTTCAGTTTGGGCAAGGGGTAATGTTTGTTATGTCTCCCCCAGATAGTGAGGAAAAACAGAAGAAGTTGGTGGGTAACCAAACAATCACTTCAAATCTCATTACATCTGCTTTCTCACTTGATCCAAACCGCTCTACCGAACTTATAAACAGCGTTGTAACCAAAGCCCATTTCAAGGAGCTGCTAACACAGAAAATATTGCTCACAAATGTTTTTACGCTACAAGAAAATAGGCAGGATACCAGTTACAGACTATACATGTGACATTGTATATTGGCTGGTAACCTTATTCTGGTGAGCATAAGTTTGTTGTGCTCAGCTTCTTTTTGTGTACCCAAATTAAAATGTCTGGTTACCGTACGGCACGGTTTATTGACGAGAGCTCTTTGCACACCTCGTTAGCCAGAACAAAACTTCACCCGTTAGTCTGAAAAGTGAAATAACAACAAGCTTTCACAAGATCTGACTTTCCGTGATCTTTAATGTAAGCCTGTAAGTACCTCTGATGATTCATCATAGATGACTACGTGATTGCAGGGCTCCGTTTCACAAAGAGTTAAGAATGATCTTAAGTGCAAATTTATGTTAATTGTTAAACCGAAATGTGATGTCACAATACAAATCATTATGGTAACACTGACAACTCATCTTAAAGATTCACCTTAGTGATATAAATTCGGTTTGCAGAACACCAAGTGTGTATTTCTACTTTGCTGTGAACAATTTATTCTTTGAAAACTTGTCTTCCTATTTATTCTATTGCCGAGGAGTGGATTTCAGAATTCGGGAGACTACCTAGTTCTAAAAAGAACTGTCCTGCTTATTAACTCTTACCTGGGCAGAAGGTCGGAACTAGTACTTTTGCTTTAGTGGATGGAGGGTACTTCTCGTTATTAAACTTCACTGCCGCGGAGTGAGTTTCTAATGGTCTCAACATTTCGACTAGCCTGCTTTAGTCATTGTCAGCATTCTCCTTATAAAAAATGATGCTCTGCAATTAACTCAATTAAAGGTACAGGAAAAAACGTCTCCAAGTTAAGGCCATTTTTCTGTTGTGACTTACGATTTGTCTCCCCTCCGAACAGGTATCCGTACCCCAGGTCGGGACAGCTTGATGTGGGAACAGTTGTGTGGTAGAATGATGATCTTCTCACCGCTCACTTTGTGCGGACACAAGACCGTCTGAGGAAAAGCAAAGTGCACATCATTTCATTTCATTTCAATCAACATTTATTTCCATACATAAATCAAACTAAACAACTCTTTCGGTGCTCAGCAGCACTCGATTTCATGAAGCTGCTGAGCGGGAAATGAAATGGAGGTTACTTAACTTTCAGCAGGGAAACCAGTCAAATTAGCAGGGAATCAGTCGAAAAACAATGTACATTGCATGGTATTTTTGGCTGGTTAAACCCATTTATGCTTTTGATATTTCTCTACACTAAGCAAATGTTTGTTCAAATAATGTAGGGTTGAACAAGGACAAAGTTTCTATAGAGCAAGACTTGAACCTGCAACCTCTGTATTAACTCGGGCTATCTAACCCTAATTATAGTAGTCTTCCTATTTTGTCAATATCCTTGTTTGGGGGTGCCAGTCAGAAGCCATACAACAACCTAGGAAGCGGCAGGAGAGGGATCACCTTAAGGGAATGCGACTTTTTATTTCAAATATCAAAGAATAAACCAGAAGGGGAACTGACTGGGTAAATTTGTAACAATTTTGAGTTTAAACGAAGAAACTTTTTTTTTTCTTAATAAAATTTAATCCTTGATTGTGACTTAATGAGATTGGCCCGCCTAGGCAGACTCTTTTCCCAACCTTTTCTCCGCAACTGGTGCAGAATTTGGCATCTTTCAGCTCGTGCCAGGTTTTCTTGTGGTTAGTGGAGGTGTAGATCATGACGCTGTACTTGCTCAGGATGGATTCCTGGGGTACGAACGGGTCCATCTCACTACTCAGGAGGTCAATGTTATCAAAATTATCTGCCACTCCAGAGATATCAGAATCTGTTTCAATGACCAAAAAAAAAAAAAAGCAAAAAATTACTCAATTCCATAAACACTTATTCAAATTTAGGAAAACAGAATTAGCTGTTGCAAACTACAATATACCAACATTGATATTGTGCATACAAAGCCCAGCAGACAAACAACTTAAGTGGTGTTTGAAGCTTTGCATGGTGTTGATTGTAAGAAAAAAATGATGACCAGTCGTAAACTTGCGGGTACAATCATGTAAAAAACTCTTTTGGGGAGACGCTTTGGTTCTGTTGGTTATTTCACTGGGTTTTTCTCAGAACCAACACTTCTCCTCCAAAAAGTTGTATACGTGATTGTACCCCCATAGTTTACTATTATATTTGTTCTTTGACAAACAACTTAATATACCTTTTCCAGTTGCACTGGAAACTTTCTCTTCCCCATATGGGTACCCTCCTTCTAAGGAACTGCCACCAGCGATGCTGGGCTCCTTGAAGGCGACGCTACGAGCGCGGCTGGGCGTCTTGCCGTTTGTCCTGGGCCTCTCCATGTTCTCCATCTGCTGCTCTATGGCATCCTTGTGCTGTCTGATCATATCCAGCTCCGTGTTCAGGGAAGTGATGGTTTGCTGGAAGTGGTCCTGGGCTGTCGTCAACTGCAAGGCAAAGATAGATTAGGGTTAAGAGAGTTTGTAAGAGAATCATCGGATTTATTTATTACTTATTTATTCTGGCTGCGAAACAAAGGGTTCTAAGAAAAGCAAACTTAATCACTACTATACTATTACTAGCCAAGAACCCCATGGAGAGAAGACAAGGAAGGAAGTTCCAGTTTTAGGGAGGAAAACCCAAGAGATGAGTCCAGGAAAACCCACGTAATCAAGTAGGGACTGAAAAACCAACCCACATAGTGCCCCAGCGGGATTCGAACCGGGGTCCTAGTGGTGGAAGGTGAGGAAAGAGACCACTACGCCAACCCAATCGACCAACGACAAAGGCGAGCTTGAACTTTCCATTTGCTGCAATGAAGATTTGTTTTACTTCACTTACAAACTAAGGCAGAATCAGAAACTAAGATTGGTCCTTTAAAACTTGTTTCGTTCTAGCGATGCCGTAGTTTATGTCTAAGTATTGTTTGACCAATAATCATAGGTTTTGATATAGCGCACATATCGTATGAATGTAGCTATTAAATCAAAGCGCTTTACAGCATTATTATCCCTGTTCATCAGACACACTTAAACCAATCCACAAACTTTCTCAATTCCCTCGGGAGCACACAACCTCAAGCTGTTAGCACTAAGGGTTAACCCGACATGATACCGTCTCAGTCCTCACAGGTTCCCATTATTACACCTGGGTGAAGAGAAGCAATTTATGGTTAGGTTCCTTGCTCAAGGACACAGCATCATGACCAGGAATCAAACCCACACTCCGATGACCAGACTATCAGAACTGAGTCCAATTGCACTTGACCCTCTGGTGAACAATCTCTCTAATGCTCAAAGCAGAACGGATTCAGGGAATATCTGCAAATTGATTTAAATCAAGACTGGTGTCTCGTCAACCTTATGTCTAATGTAGACGATAGTAGAAGTCAAGTAACCAAACCAAAATGGCTTCGGCACCCCCTTACCTCGGTGTCCAACCTCTCCAACTCCATCTCTTCCTCGTCGTAATTGCTCTCCATCAAGCTACCCTCGTTGGCATCCCTGAAGACCTTGTGCTGGAGCTCAGCCTTGTGGGCCTCCATGAAGGACTCAAACTCCTCGATGGTTTGATTCTGGACCTCAAGGAGCTGCGTCTCTAGCTTCTTGGCCGACTCAAAGTTGGTCAGGAGGTGGTTCTGTTGACAATACAATGCATTATTATCATTATTATATATATATTTCTGGTAATGAAACCAAAGCATCATAAGTGAACTTAATCACTGTACCTGGCAAGCCTGAGAAAATGTGTAAACTAGGGTGCTTGTTATGTGAACCAGAAACACCGGGGTTAATCCACCAGGGTTTAGCAGAATGAAAGACCTGATGTTATTTTGTCATGAAGCCTATTAAGTGTGATCTATTCTCTCAATTTTAGAGTTTTCCAGTTTCAACAGCAGCTCAGCTAAATTTGCCAGTTGGCCAAGCAATGTTAGTGACATGGGGCACCAGACTTAGAGGGAGAATGCCTAAAGCCATTCTCCCGAAACCAGCTAGTGCCAAGGTCGCTGACGAGGTCATGCAGTGTGCACTTCATAATGCCAGACAAGTCAATAATCTACAGCTGAGAACTGCCCCATGACCAGAAATGTGAACCAGAAACACTGGGGTTATGACCCCTACACTTTTACAGTCACTATAAACAATCATGGGATCTGCAGCTTCCCCATCCGAAGGACAAAGCAATTCTGGTAAAGTATCTTGCTCAAGGACACCAGAGCTTGAGTTTGGCGTGATCGTCACTGCTTGGCCCTCACACGCCACATTTATAAATATTTCTTGTTGAGGTTCTCATGTTAATTAAGAATTTGCAACGTCATGCATTTTTACACAGTTGCAGTGTAGATGTTGCATGGAAATCAAAAGTATTCATGCAAACGTAATAAATGAGTGGCATTTTCGTTTACCTTCTTGTTTGCGAAGACAGACCTCCTTGATTTCCTTGAAGTGTATTTGTCCTCTTCAATCTTCAGATTAAATGCTGTGAATACAAGTTTTAAAAAAATTATATATATATATAATTACACAAATTAATTGACCTATCTAACTGTTATTGTTATGATACGAGCATTTGTGCACAGAATGGAGTTGTACCAAGTAAATTCTCAAAAAAAAAGTTGACACTCTGAAGGAAGTCTGGTGTTATCACGCATGTTTCAATAGACCCCATGCATTGGCCGCCATCTTTAATGTCAAACAATGGAAATGTGCACACGCGTACGGACTGTGTGCACGACTCTCGGCCAATAATAGTGACGTCACATGCACCGGGTCTATCGTCTGTTATACTCTGACCAAATTCAGAATGTCTGCAAACTTTCGATTAGAAAAATACATCCTATGATTGGTTGCCTTGTTTCCAACAAATTCAACCCGTTTTTTTTACATATCTGTTTAACATTGTAAAAAAAAAGTGGCTATCTGGTTTTGGTTTGCATTTCTGACTTTCCAAATTTTTTTCAACCTTGGTTGGCAAAAACTTGGGCTGTGACGTTGCAATAGAAAGGTCTATACACCAATCCGACGAACAAATATTGGTGGCGCCCTCTTTTGATCAAATTCAACAACTGCGGTGTGCCAAGCCGGAAGTCGAAGTTGTCAAGGCATCCGACATTATTATCAGGTGACCGACATAGCATCGGATGCCTTGACAACTTCGACTTCCGGCTTGGCACACCGCAGTTCACCGCAGTTGTTAAATTTGATCAATAGAGGGCGCCACC
This sequence comes from Pisaster ochraceus, assembly GCA_010994315.2. Classification (NCBI taxonomy): domain Eukaryota; kingdom Metazoa; phylum Echinodermata; class Asteroidea; order Forcipulatida; family Asteriidae; genus Pisaster; species Pisaster ochraceus. Next base: position 3,975,267 of record CM021536.1, read on the forward strand.
AATTTTTGTTCGTCGGATTGGTGTATAGGGTGAATGAGACATTTCATGGTTAGATTTCAATGATGTCTGGTACAATGCCTCGTTTGGTCACAAGTGAAATGCTAGATTTGAATTCCCCAGACTAATATCAGTGCTGCTATGCCATACGGGTCGGCAGTGATTAGCATTTTTATCTTCAGATCAGCACAAAATTGCATCTTTATGCCGCATAATTCATCGAAAATTGTGCAGGGGTGTTTTTCATCTGTTTTGCAAACTAAGAAAAAACTTGGCGCTATAAGTGACATATATATACAAGCGACACTGGATGTAGTCTGAAAAATTCCAATTGAGCATCCACTTGTGACCGAACAAGGCATTGTACATTGACGTCTAACTCGCAAATGGCTGATTAGACCAATGCATCGTGCTGCCACAAAACCTCTCTCAAAGATCTCTAACATGGGGATTGTCTTCATAGGAGGCGTGGAATTATGAACACTAACACATGGTTCAGACAGGCGATCTAGAGTCGCGCGGAACCAAAATAATTATGGATTTAAGTACATGAGAAATTTGATGTCTATAACAGTGAGGAGCGACTGGTCGGGCTGGAAGTCAAAAGATCGACTGTTGCAGTCGTTCGGAACGACTCTGGAGCGTCTTGGTTTCAGACGTCGATCCTGTCATGAGCCGAATCGGATGTAAATGTTATGTTAACCTTGCCTGTCTGAAACCAAAAGGTTATTTGGGTCGACCTAGAGTCGCTCCTAATCTATTTGGTTCGGCGCGACTCTGGAGTGCCTGTCTGGGACCACGTGTAACAAACATACCATCCTGTAGTGCATCATATCCCTTCTTGTACTGCGTTAGAAACTCCGTCTCCTTCTCCAGGGCTGTTACTCTCTCTTGGAGTTTGCGTCTTTGGAACTCCAAGTTTTCCCTCTCTCTATCCGTGTCTTCTTGCAGCTCATCGATGTCTAGCTGAAGTCTTCAGATAACAAGCAGACAAATTTTGTTATAGTTTAATTTGCCAGTATTACCAAATTTGTTAATGGTTAGGAAATGTTTCGGAAATTTCCGTTTACCGGTGAGCAAAATGAAGAGATAAACTTTTGCAAGCAAAAGTGTATTTCATTAGCAAGGCTAATTTTCATAAAAAATGAAAAGGCACTTTCAACGTAAAATCTATCAAACCTATGGAAGTATTTTGAAGGGGCACCAAGGCCAAGACCACGACAACAAGACCAGGGCAGGTCGTGGCCAATTAAATAAGAGCACCAGACTCAAGCTCTGGGTGTTTCTGATCAGCAGAGTGTGGGTTTGAGCCCCGGTCATGGCACTTGTGTCCTTGAGCAAGATACTTTACCATAATTTCTTTATCCTTCAGATGGGACATTAAGCCGTAGGTCCCATGCCTACTAAGGATTGGTAGTGCACGTAAAAGAACCCAGAACACTTATCATGGAAGAGTAGGGGTTAACCCCGTTGTTTCTGGTTCACACAGCAAGCACCCTTGTTAACAGGTTTCCTCAGGCTTGCAAGCTACAGTGATTCAAGTCACTTATGAGGCATCCTTGGTTTCATTACCAGAAATATATAATAATAAAAATGGCCTCTGTGTAATTACAGGTCCGATTTCATACTCTTTTCTTAATGTTGAAGAAATGGAATTCAAATTCAAGATTGAATCATGCTTTAAGGGGGTTGTGAGGAGGGGTACAGAAAAACCCTGCAAAAACTCCTCCCAAAAATAATAAACACAACGGACAGCAAAAAGACGTTCAACTTTACCTCTCCATCTCAACTTCTCCATCTTCAATTTTCTGCAGGGCGTCCGTGATCTCTTCTTTGAGCTCAGCAATCTTAGCCTTCTGTGATGAAATGACTGACGTCGCATCTTCATGCTGCTGGGTTTTGTCCGAGAGTCGTTTCATTAAAACGTCAATTTCCTCTCTAAGGGCGGCTGCTTCCTCATTTCTGCAAATCAAAAATATATAATAATTATAGTTATAATAATAATAATAATAGTGGCCTCTTATACAGCCCTCAAATCGGTCACTCAGTGCACTCCTACATTATTGCCCCTGGTCACTGGCCCCTGGTCACTAGATTGCTCAGCTGGCACGTTAATCCAGAGGTCCCAGGTTCAAATCCTGTTTTTAATCAACTTTTCATTGTCCACCCCAAAATTGAGTAGACGCCTTACGAATACAACGACCCCAACTTGTATGTCCTGTTTGAGATGGAAATTTAACAAATTCAACCTGATTTTTACCTCTCAGCGTAGACTCTTTGGACCAAGGTGAAGTACGGAATCCTCTGAATGTACCGTTGCTCCTCCTCCTTCTTATCGGTGACGACATTTGTTGCGGTGCTGTAGGAAGTATGGGTCTCCTTAGAGCTTGTGTACTGATCGCTGTAAACGGCCTCTGTGTGGTGTAAAGGAATAGCCAAGGTCTGCCATTTTATAAAGTAGCATCAGGCTTGGAATTTGATCTTTGAGAGGGCAAGACCATTTTAATTTTGCAAAGTGCACTTCTTTTGGAAAATCTCAAAGTCTATTATTCCCATTAATAAAGGCCCATAAAGTTGGAAAATCTGTAACAAGCTTTGATGTAAAATGTTCAATTCATGTTATGTCAGCAGGGTCCGTTTTGCAAAGAGTCAAATTGCATGTGACACTAAACAGTTGTGAGCCTGCGCGCAGACTAGTAGGTTTAACATTGAGTACCAGTATGTGTTGATTGTGCTACGTATAAATGAGCACCCACGTAAGTTTGCGCACAACGCATACGTCTAAACACTTCTCAGCGTGCTTATATCACACATTTAAAAATGGCCATGTGATCTCCTCACGACCAATAAGAATGGATAAACTGTCACAGGTATGAAAACATTAATAATAACCAATCAACTGAAAATAAAAGAACTCATTCCCATATCCACATATCTAACTTTAGCTGCAAAAAGGGACGATTACTTAAAGGTCGAAGAAAATCCCATCTTCTCTTACCAAATAATTCATCTCGGACCATTGTCAGCACCTTCTTGAAGATGCCCAGCTGCGGCAGGACCTCATCAAAGACGTCAAAAAGCATCTGAGCTCTCTCTGCAGACAGTGACTGCTTCTCCAGCTGTCGGACTTCCATCAAACGAGTCTCGAACACCTTGGCTGAAGAAAACAATTGTGGGGGACACCAAATTGTATGAGAAACTGGTGAAAAGCCAAAATGGTACTTAAGTGTCTTCAAAAAGGCAAACCTACAGCTGTAATAACCCTGGGGGATCAATGGTTGAGATAATCAAATTTATAACTGTC
>CM021536.1:4028882-4045793 GCA_010994315.2 Pisaster ochraceus
TTCATTTGTAAATCTCCACAGGTGGGTATAAACACGGCCGTCCGGGGTTTTCAATCACGGACACTACACGACGATTCTTACCTCACCAAATGCATGATCATACATATAGCCATGCCTTTGTTGCGATTTATCATTTTCCATCGTCAGAATTTATTTCCTCACAATATTCTCTTTTTTTCAATACTGGGCCCAAATTGTCAAATCGTACTAGTTTACGTTGTGTCAAATTAAAATAAACATTTGCCAGACTGTATTACCCATCTAAATATAGAAGAGTCCAAAATCTATAGCTGACGGTGTTTGGTTAAAAAAAAGTGCATATATAAGTATTTCATGATCATGAAAAACTGATTAGCTAAACGAGTTGGCAAAGGCGCTGGTCATTTTTCGTGCGTGACATCTGGGGTGCCGCGCCGCGTGCGCCTTGACTTAAGGCTAATAATAGTTTAATATGATTACATTTGAGCGTAGATTACCGTCCAGCGTGATCATCCCCCTACAAAGAACCACCCCCTTCCTTCACCCAATCCTTTCTACGATTCTATCACCATCGCTACTGAACAAAGTGTACCTAAAAAAGTAAAAAGAAATACATAAACATTACACCTGTTTGAAAAAGAAGAACGTGCAAGATATTGACTGCGATCACCTTGTAATGATACATTCCTCCTCCAAGAAACGCCCCTCTTTCTTCCCCATTCCTTTCTACAATCCCATATCACTCGTCGCTACTCTACAAAGTGTACCTTGAAAAACTATATTTAGAATATAAAAACGTAGGTCAGCAAGCTATGTACTTTGATCGCCTTGTAATCACCCCCCCCCCATGGAACACCCCTTTTCCTTTACCCCATACTCTCTACGCCCTACCACTCACTACCAAGCTACAACGTATTCGTAGCAATCAATGTTAACCTCACTCCAGCTATGGGTTTCAGGTTTACATGGTATAATAAGTCAATAAGATAAGGCAGCAGACCCTATTGATCACCCAGCGCGGTCGCTAAGGCACAATCGATAGCCGCGTCCTCTAAACTAAAAAAAAAAGAAGAAGAACCGAATATGTCGCATAGAGTGCATAGTTCGATTTGTGTTACCCGTTCGCCCTCAGCCGGCCCCTTTTGTCACCCCCGCTGAGAGGCACTCGTTGAGCGCCGCTGTCAGTATAAAGATGTGCCCATTATATCGGATATGTCAATGTACAAAAAAAAACCAATCTCTCCGAAACATGCATTTCATGTCTTTTTATAAAGATAAAAGATCTAAGTCAATCATTTTAAAGTCAATTTTGAATATCTTGTGAAGGTAGAATGTTTGATCGCGAGTGTCTGCCGATTGGGATATCTATTGAGTATTTACACAGCGTAATGCGTCTGGGTGTGATGCTATGGTGGTAACAACACAAAAGGTAAGCTTAGACACATCGTATGAGCTTGTTTTTTTGTATATATGTATTTTCAAAAACATGGGGCTTTGTCAGGATTTTGTGAACTCCACAGCTGCAGAATTGAAATACATTTATCTTGAACACGGAACAGTCACCTTCACGGTCGAGTTGCATTTAGTAACAATGTGTCGTTGATAATAGAGAAGTATTGATATTTTGTGGATTAAGTTGTTGTAATGGTTTTCATTCGTGCCTCGTATATCATTATTATTATTTTGTGCAAACGTTAAGTTCCCTTTGTGTTCGCAAATTTAAGTAATAATTAGTATATATATGTTACATTTCGAGAAGAGAAGTATGACATTAACGTTGACTTGTATGAATGGAAGTTACCTGGGAGAAACAAGAGATGTATACTAGACACAATGTGTCGTTGTAGCTGCTCTGTTTGTCTGTTTGTTTGATTGTTTCTTTTGTTTTTTGGGGGTGTAATGTTTGTTAGTTAATTTTTAAGATTTTGTTCGCTAAACATACACATTATAGAAATGTGGCGTCAAAGTATGCCTTTGTTAATTATTGTGGCGTGCCTCGAAAGCCTTTTCAGTTTTGGGGAAACCCCGACTCATTTCGCCAAAATAGCTTCAAAATGTCCGCTCTGCCAGCTCCACTTACTCTGTAACTACACATCAATACACCACTTTTGCATTGTTAAAATTACCATGGAAGCCTTGCTTCACAAAATTGTCAAGCTTCATTTGTTTTCGAGACCTTGACACAGATGTTTTTTGTATTTATTTTTATTTTATTTTTTTTAATTTTTTTTTATAGCTCAACAACAACAACAACAACACAGGGCCCCGCGTTCAAAATATTTATGCCCACTGATAAACTATAATCGTCTATTGAAGTTTATTCTGGAACAGGGATATATTGTCCATATATTGTTGTAAAGTACCGGCACACCCACGCTCTGCAACTCTAATTTGAAGAACAAGAGTGTGTGACTTCACCAAAAGAGTTCACAAAACTCTGGCCATTTTTAGTGATGTGCATCTGTGGTCATGTCTGAAAGTTTACAGTGGATACACTCTTGGTGACCTATAGCTGTTTCGAAAAGCATGCATTAAGAGTTAAAATTCAACACGATACTATTTAGAACGCCCTGTCCATTTTGAACGGGAGGGTTTGAGGTGACTACATTGAAGTTTATTCCTACCAGAGCAGCCCGTCTCCAAGTCGTAAAAGAAAATGGCCGCGGTCTGACTGAAGGTGCAGCACATGCGCAGTGACAATATTTAGAAGAGTAAAAGATAAACCATCAACAGATACTGATTTGATTTTCTATTTCGCAGATTAACAGTAAAGATGTCTCCTTTGACGAGTTGCAATGTATTCTCAACAATTCCATGAAACACAACCGTCAGATAGAGTCCAACCAACGACCGGTGGCGCTCCCATCCCAGCCAAGGTCACCGTGCTCACCCACCGCCCATCAGCGTACCTCCATCTACCACCTCACACCGGCATCCCACGAAGTCATGTCGCCTAAGACGAACCTCCCCGCTCCAGTAGAGGCCATGAGCAACGTTCTGATCCAACGGCAGCGGGAACCTGGGCTCCCGGTGATCGACGGTTCGCGAGGTGGTGCAATCCGACCACCCGTGGACCACCACCAAGCGAAGCACGTCACGATGCCGCCGCCACCGGCGAGGAGCAACGCCAAAAGAAGCTACAGTATCCTCCGGAGCAGTTTATCAGATAGTTTCCTTCACTCCAGAGTTGAGCTGTTAGAAGACGCCCTGGATACAGGGACCGAGCCATTCAGAGGTTTAGTACCGTCAGGTCGGCAGGAAACCCGGCGGCCCTCGACTCCAATCGTTGAGAGCGCATCAAGGGCCGTGCTTGGGGCTAGACGGCATTTACGAAAGCTGAGTCTAAGCGAGCAACCACAAACTAGAACAGAGTACGACAAGAAAACCATCAAAGCGTATTCAGATGCGAAAATGAAACAGCCGAATAGAACGATACCTCGAAGGGTCCACGCGAAGGGAGACAACAGCTCCAAAGACGACGACGTGAACTATCTCGTGAAAGAAATCGAGAATGGATCGTTTTGTGTCTGGAAAGAGAAAACACGTAGCCTCCGACGCGCCAGTCAGACGTCCAGTAAACATACGGACGGAGAGAACCCAACAGTGACGAGAAAAGATGGTCGGGCAACCAATGTCTCAACTAAGCAGCCTGACCAGAAAACGACACGAGACGAGACTGTCATCAGACACTTGAACTACTGCAGCTCGAGGAAGACTAACCAAGTTGTGAACTGGCTCAAGGAAGTTAACAGGCAAGACAGCTTTGATGTCATTGAATAAGACTATCGAGACAAAAAAAAACTAAAATATTTTACGAACTGCAAGGGTCCCATCCTCTCCACAAGAAAGAGGACATTTAACCAGTCCTCAATAATTAGTAATTACAGGTAGCGTATACCTTTTGGTGATTACTAAAAACAAGGAATGACCGTAAAAACCTTCTTTGTAAGAGGCACTGCGCAGCTGTTGATAATGTACAACATTTTAAAGAAACAATTCCTTTCAAAGGAATGTGGTTTTAGAGAAAGGGACTAAAAAAATGTTTCAATCTGAGAAACGTTTCTGCATGAAACGTTTCTCAGAGTTGTGTGTACTGTTAAGCGGACATAACCTCTCCAGATTTTCGGTAATCTCAAAAAAACGCTACCACCTTTTGATATGAAATGTTCACAGGTAAGTTTTCTGGTATATATATTTACATATGGAGGAATTAAAACAATCGAACGATTACGATCTTTTTTCTTTTTCCACCTGCATTTCTCACTTTCCAAACAATGAACTGAACAAAACTATCCCTAAAAAAAAAATCCGCACGATGTTCTTTGACATTCGCAATCAGTTAAATCTACAAGTTGTACCGTACATAATTCGTAGTGTAGGATATTTATTTATTTATAAATTGATATAGCAAAACATACAAACATTATTCAACCGGCGTGTACTTTATCAAGATAAATTTAATCAATTAAAATAATAACACGTCGGTCTGCCTCTCAAGTAAACAGAAGATCCTTGCCAGGGACAGTGTTAATAAGTTATTCCATATACAAATAAAGTTTGATGAAGATAACTTTTTTTTTTTTTTTTTTTTGGGGGGGGGGGGATGATATATTAATTTTTCAATAAAGCACCCACACTGGGATTTAATGTGTTTAATCCGTTAAACCTGTTTGGACTGTGATACTTTTAAATCAGATATACAACAATAGGTGTCTATAAGATCAGTGTTTACCTGCCCGGTGGCATTGTAACAGATATTTAGTTCTGCTGACTTCACTTTACACCAGGGGTCCTTTATTTCATGAGTGTTCAAGTCAAAATTGAGGTAAACAAGAATATTATTGAAAATAAATAACTAAAACAAGTATAAATTAATCCAGAATGTCTATTTTTCGTTGGAGGTCCCCCATGTTTCAAGCTTAAACGTCTCCTTTTAAATACATTGTAAAAATTTGAAATCAAACTTACCCCATGTCCTAAAATGGACTCGTTCTTCGTTGCATTTGAGTGATGTTTCAGTCTTGGATTTTGCCCCCGGGCATGGCCTCGACCTGAGGGCCCGGTTCTTGGCCCAGTGACCCATGGGTTCCCGGTGGTCTGTCTCTTTGGAGCACGGGTCCATGGAAAGCATTGAGGGGGAACTGCATTGGGAGAGAATGACGGTCATCTTCAACTAGTTTTACATAATCATGGTGTTAAGGTAGCATAGAGTGGGGAGTATTGGGGGTGGGGTCTCCTGCCGAGGAAATTTAGGTAGTAATATTTGTAAAACAATTTCTCCATTCACAAGCAGACAATGCATTTGGTGTAACAAGAGAAGAGCGGAAACTACAATTTTAATTTGCCAGAAGCGCCTCCTAAAAAGAAACAAAATGGCGCACCCCCTTGTGTTCCCCCCCCCCTCCAAAAAAGAAGAAGGTTATCCTAGTCCCTGTAAAGAGTTTGCCGCAAATGAACAAACTATATGAGCCGAGGTAACCGGCTGGCGACCGGCACGGACTTGCCTCTACGAGACAAGAGCACGAGGGTGTGTGTGCCAAATGGGTTTTATACAGCAAAAATATCCAACATTACGTAAAAGAAAACATTCAAGCTCAGACTGCGGCAGGGTCGGTATTAACAATTCTCACTGAACCATATAAAACTTATTACATCACAGTTACGTTCTTTTTTATTTATATTGGCTTTTGTGGTTGGGATTGTGAGCACACTTTAGAGGGAAATTTCAGCCTTGGTCATTCATTAATTGGTAAAATTAATCATAATTAATTTTATAACCTGCAACAAAGTGATCTATTCGAAAAGGCCCGGCTCTATCTCAATCAAAACAAGAAAATGCCGCGTCGAGATAAAAAATACTACAGTGGCGGCGGCCGTGAGTTTAATCGCACTTTGTTTGATTTTCATACGGATGCAACTTGTAATCGGTATTTTATATAGAACAGAACGGGGAAAGTTTGAGTCTGCCTGCTGTGCTGTCGACTGATGATGATAGTACAAAAACAGGGGGAAGGGCTTAGTAAAGTCTTTTTTTTTTGTGGGTGTGGTGTCTCAAAGCCAGTTTTGCCGATTGACAACTTTAGTACCCGGGGAATGCTTTAAGGAAAATGTTTGCAAAACACAAAGAATGCTTGTAAAAATCACAAGAGCTTTGGTGACACACACTAATTATTTTTATAGAAAACGTTCGTATTCGTAGTTCGTATGCAGACGTTCTTAATATTACCAATACATTTGGTAGTATAAGATTCGGTGAAAATTTATAGAGAATGAAATCACAGAGCTCGTATTTACTCTTGTATACGTTTCGGTATTGCTCATAAACAACGAACTCATCCAGCCCGTGTGTATTGAAAGTGACTTTTGCCAAGTACGGACGAGTACAGATCGAGTACAGGAGCATTTGCAAAGAAAACTGTGGGTTTTTTTATATCAAGGAATAACAACGTAAAGAACGGCAAGTGAGTGATGGGACTATGTCTTTGACAATGTAAGCGTGGAATTTGGCACACAGTCAGAGTTTGCCATTAGAAAGATATCTGGCTGTAGGCCTATCGCAAATTAATTTGTCCTTTGAAAAAAATGTAGGTAGAATAAGAAGCAATGGCAGCCATTTTGAAAACTTTGCTTGACACGATGGGTGACTTTTGAGACGATAGGTGGCAGCAGACCTACCACGTTAATCCACTGTTCTCGGTAAATATGTCCGTATGCTCAGAACTACGTAAACAATTGAACTTTACACCCGATAAGTCTGCTGCCACCTAGCGTTCCAAAGTCTCCCATTCCCCCAAATATTTCCCCTATCTTGTACCCTGCTGTATAATTGAGAGAATCCAATCATTATTGATTAACCCGTGCAGGGGTCAGAGAGGGTCGAGTGCGCAGTTTATTTACATGTAACGGAGAACCGTGATGACTTACGATCGAAGAGTATAGAGCGCCGAAGAACTGTAGCTCTTATCTATTGTTGGAACCTGAAATACGCATGGGCGCCATTCCAGCAAGCAAAACTTTTGTTGTTCATTGATAGCAATGGTCATTTTCTGCACTGGGCTATTGTTGCGTCAAAAGGGTTGCCTGCTGAAATGGCGTACAATGCACATTTTCACGATTCGGCCCGAGTTCTACATCTTGCACCTTCGGCGCTCTATAATCTTTGAGATTATAGGTCAATACTATTGATGTCTGAGGGATTATGGCAGATCGTTAACCCTAAGGGTGCACCCCCACTCGTATAAACTCAAGTAGAATCCAACTCAAATGCTAATGTTCAAAAACAATTTTACAATACTTAGAAGTCCCACAGTTTTCTCGACAGTAGAGCGAACAATATTCCTTGACTTCTTATAACTTCCAATCCCTGCTCAATTTGACACGGAATGTCCCAAGGCCCGTCAAGTTATTTCCCTGTCCAAAGAAAGATATCCCAATAATAGTGTAAAACGAGTCCAAACGTCCGAGCATCAATCTTGATGGCCCTACACCTATCAGCAAATAGGACCGTTTTCAGGTGGGTAGGTCATCCAAAGTACTTCAAATAGGAAGTCACCAGCCCCCCAGTCACATCGTGGAGACTTTTTACACTGTATCACCGTTATTTGGCTCTCAAATAATATAATAGTTTTGGAGCTTACAAGATATTCCTCTGGTCGACGGACTGTTAACTCCCTAATTTTAGTGAGGTACACCCCCCCCCAAAAAAAAAAATAAATAAATAAATAAATAAAATTAAAAAATCCCGACCCTGAGGATCCCGGACGCACTACTTGGCAAAAGACGTCAGCAAGGTTCGTCTATACATAGTTCCTTCCACATGGCAAAACCTGATATCTGCAACACCCACTTTTATTGTACAAAGTTGATGTATCACTGATTTCGAGTCTAAAAGTTAAAATTGAACGTTCATCTTCCACGAAACTCAACAAAATAATATCCAAAATAATAAATACCACTCATAGAATTACCGCACCAATAATTATTGTCACATTCTCAAAATTATCTATGTTGGAAATATTAACTTATTTTAATAATTTAGTAATGTTTTTGTTTATTTATTTAGAAAGAGATAGCCTTATCAGTATTACACCTGACGTCCCTAAGGGCCCTGTGTACAAATAGTATACACACATTAAAAAAAAAAGTCATATTATACAGAGCAACAAGAGAAGCCAATTTATCAATTGGGAAAACATTATCGAGCAATACTATCTGCTTGCCTTATTAGACTGTACCATTTCGACCGGTAATTGTTGAGCTATAATTTGCAAAAAGAAATTCCTTATGAGAACAGTTTGGTAGTGTGTGAGTCAGAGCTGTGTGTAGAGAGAGTTGCGACATTGAGGGACCAATTTTCGTCGGTCACGTGGTTGCTGGACGCCATCTTCGGTTCCAAATGCAGCACAAAACAATGGGCAGACTAGTCTGGCACCCTGTATTTCCACATGCATTTAAAAAAACAATTTTTACACGAAGTGACTTTTAATCGCACGTTTTCGCCACTCTCCCAATATACAGCTCTTGTGTGTATATAAACAGCGCCACCTCTTGAGACGGACGTAAATTATAAAGTGAGTCGATGAGGATTAATCTTCTGATCACAAGGATTATCGACCCATTCCATTGTGTGTCTCTATTTAATCCAGTGGGATCAATAGGATAGGACAAACTGGATCATGTACAGAGACCGTGTTGAGAGGTTGTTTAGATGACACGACATACGAATTACTGTAATATGTACACAACCAAAATAATGTACACAGTCTTGTGGGGAGGGGGGTCCGCACGCGTTATATCACCCAATAACTTTTAATTATTATATTTTCAATTTCAATAAAATCACTTCTTTCAGGTAAACGGTTTCACAACATTAAATGTATAATACAGGAATGGTCAGGATAAATAATATCATTGTTTAATTTTAGTTTGAATATTTACTAATTATGACGTTTTTACCATTTCTGTGAATTATTTCCCTCTAGAATGAAGTCGAGAAAACTGTATTTGAAAACCTAAAACAGACAATAATATGATTACACGCAACAATCGATTTCTGTAGTTACAACTGAAATAATATTTACTGAGCATTACGGATGGTTTTTCTATTTTCTTCTGACCCACACCGCGGATTTAAGCACCAATTTTGACAGGATTGTTATTTTATATTTGGTTGATCACACAAAACATGAACACTGTCTGCAATTATTTTGTCAGCTCTACCAATCCTGTAAAAAAGCCTGTAAGAATTAATTGGCAAACAGTTCACGTCAGCAAACTTAACACGAGTAGACTAGACCTGTAACCTTTTGATCTTGTGCCAACTCGTTGAATCCGTTCATACTCGACTGAGTAAACAGAGTAATGAGGATGTTTTTGTTAATTTCAGTCTTCAAAAAAGTGGGGAAAATAGTATCAGCTGTTAACAAACTGCTTACCAACCAGAAGCACCTATTGGTATGATGCCAAAAGAAATAGCTAGTGGTCTGACGTTTCGACCCAAGCAGAGTCTTTCTTGAAGGCTTAACAAGTCTGATACTTATGCCTCATTAAAAAATATATATATATAAAAAATGGCAAAGTGTAATCTGTCAGAAGTCCCCTCATACTGCTTCCTTTTGTTGTTGTTTGTTTGTTTGTTTGTTTGTTGGGGTGTTGGGGTGTTTGTTTGTTTGCTTGTTTTCCCCCTTGGCCTCACGTATTTACCTATCCGGTGTTGGTCATGTGAAAACACACTTGCTTCAATGGTATTTTCAATCAAATTGTTAATTACAATTCTGCGAACGTGCTTCCCTTTTCCACTTCGTCTCAATGATAAGGTCATACCGTATAAGAAGTGCCGCCCACAGCTCATGAATAAGAAAACAGTCCTCATCTCATGAAAGGGAAATTGCCTTTCAAACATCTTAACGCAGTACCAAAACAAGGGCCTTTGTTACCTTTATCCTGAATTGTAAAAAACCACTGTCTGCTAGAGTAAAGACTTAACTCTGATCGCATTGTTAGTAGGATCGAAGTGTTGCTAATCAATAGCTCCTTGGTTGCATAGCCGTAGTTTGGACTTAACCCCCCTGGCTAGCAGTTCGTCTCCAAGGGGTTTACGGACGCCGGCTCGCCTATACTACTCTCAGGGCAGCTCACAGAGGGGTTTTATCGGCCAGAAATGATCATTTTTGAACAGTGTCTCACGTCGTTCTTTTAGATTTCGCAGGCACACAATGCACTGGAAGAAACATTCAGACGGTAAGTGGCCATCGAACGCAGTACTTGTAAATATTTTCAACTCTTTTAGTTTTTTCTGATTATCATCATTACGTTTGTGTGTGTATAGTATAGTTGTTTTTTTCTTGGATATGGTGCATAACAGATCCATGTTCAATGTGCTGTGTGTTTGATATAAAACATGCGTCTTAATTTAGCATAGTGATTCTGTATCACTTTGTCGAAGACGGCAGTAAAAATTATACACAGTGCCAAAGAGTGCTAGTCATTTACGCAGATTGGGTTTCAAATAACTGGTTTATAACTTACGGTTCACGTATAAAAAACAAAATATTCACTGTATACGGGAATCATAACACGTAAATATTACGCAGCAATAACTGGGTTTTAACGGGGGAAAATATATACGTATGTTAAACACGTACATTTATGTTTGGGTAAAACATACTCTTTAAAATATTATAAGGTAACATTTACAGTAATTGAACCGCGCCCTGCAGAAAGCCAGTTAAATCGACATGACAAACCCGGGGGAGTTTCCACGGTGTAGATCGAACTGCGTGGCAACTGACATGTGTAAACTTTATTTCAAAGTAGAGTATTTTAAAACTATTGCAATTTATTGCTGTTCAAATTCGAAGCTGTTCACATGATTGTCAAAGTCGTGGAGAATGTCCTTCCCGTGTGGTCTAATAGTGGCAGGACCTTTTGTTTACGTTTAATACAAACAAATGATATTGATATTTTACCTGTTAAAAAACTGTATTTGATGGGTTTCATTCAGAAAGCTCAATGATTATAACTATTCATACGAATGATATTCCACGTAAATAATTCCGTCTAGGCTGACACAAAATTCCTTAAAACCACGGAAAGGTCTATGTTATTTTCACTTTAAAAAAAAACCGACACACTTCATTTCAATAATTTCAATAATTTTTCATCGGTTAGTTGAATTATGGATGTTTGACTGAAAACCACCCGCTGGCAATGATTTCACTTTCTAAAATCCAGTCACAAGGAGAAAGGAAAAACCCCAGCTTTTATGGTCTTAATCGTCCTGTGTGAAGCTTTTACCTGATTTGGAGTTTTGTTACGTGACAATGCCTGGAGAACCACTCTTAGTTTATCTTTAGTTCCGCTTTTTTTACCCGAATCATTTTGATGCATTATGAGAAAGCTACTTTGTGGCATGCTGGTTTGTTTGTTTGTTGTTGTTGGTGGTTTTTTTTTTGTGTTTTTCTTTCTTTCTTTTTAGACCCAAGCCCCTCTTGCAAGGTCGTCTTTGTATCGACAAAATCAGTCGGTGTAAGCAAATGTTGTCCATTGTTGTTCAATAGGGGTCTAGAGCAAGGCGCCTACGCATTTTGTTCTTTCTTTTTTATGAAACATTAATTGAAAAGGTCAGAAAGTGAATACGCCAACGACTCGCTGTGATGAAAGTTTAAATTACTCCAGAATACAGCAGGTTTGGGTTCCTTATGAAAGAATGAAAAGGCACCACCAAATTTGACGATTTGAAGGTGTTTTGAACGGGAAGGGGGGGAATACAGTACTAAGGGATACCTTCATGAAAACAAAATTCACGGTGTAACCTACAATGTTATAATCAAACCTACACTGTTTATTTTATTATTAGTTTTTTTTTTATTTATTTTTTTTATTTTTATTCTTTAACACTAACAAATCAGCGACAACAGCAACGACAACAACAACAACAGAGGGCGAATATTAAACAAAAACCACAACTCATAGTGTACTTTTCGTGATTTAAAAAAAAAAAAATTTATTAGGCCTTCATTCACAACCTTGATTTTGTTTTAATTAAAAAGTATTCAATTTTCCGGCTATTACTAACTTTGCATTGCGATTATTTGTTTCGGGTTTTTGTTACGTTGATTTCTTCCGATTGATGTTTTTGGTGGTCTTTGAAATTAGCCAGTTTTATTTCAACAAAACTTTATCTATAATGTCATCTTTTTCTTTAATTGTTATTGTTTCTGGTTGATGCAGTTATTATTATTGTTTCTGGTTATGCAGGGCTTTGTGTCGTCGGCCTCGGAGGTGGCATTCAACAGAGCTATCCAACCCCCAGACACGACTTTACTCCAAGGGTCCCTGGTCGCCTAAGCACCCTCAACAACAGCCAGCGACTCTTCACGAGTCCAGCCCCGACCAAGAGACGATCCTCTACACATCCCAAGTCTGCCCCGAACGGCAGTTTGCCGGACATCTCGAGAGACTCGGCCAGCCGGCAGGCCGACATCGGCATCCACGGCACCGCCAAGGCGATTCACCACAACTTCATAAGCCCCAGGGAGGTGGTCGCATCACCGGCAGAAGCATGCCCGGAGTGGGTGGCTACGTATAAGATGAACGCTTATGACAAAGCCGAGTCGAAATCAAACAAGCCCGAGAAGGTTTCGTCCCCGCCGAGATGTTTTTATGTGTGCGACACGGGACAGCCGGCACTACGGACGAGGTCGGCGGCAACAAACAGTGTCATTTCGTTGGGAGACCTCAGTGTAACTTCAGTTAGTCTGACTTCACGGGGTGGACCGCGAAGAAGTGGTGTGGACACCGTAAGCAGCCCCACTGACAGCGAAAATCCCTCAAATGCAGCAGACGAGAAAGGAACCCCGCAGGCACTGCCATCTCGTGAGAAGCCGGAACGGGGCACACCGAGGCGATCGCCCGGTACCTTCCATTCCAAGTTGTTTCGCATGAGCCCGTCTCTCGAACAGTGCGAATCCCCATCCGTCCAAACTATCGACCTCGAAAGGGGAAACATTCAGTCATTCAAGAAGCTTCTCGTGTTGACACAACTACCGAATACGTCGAAACCCGGGAAAGCGAAAACAAGCGGTGATCCCAGTATCGAAATGATTGACTCGCCCGTGACGTCACAATCGTCGTCATCCAACGAAAGCAGCCATCGAGAACGCAACATGGTGATGGACTTGCACCAGTTGTCTCGCCAACACTCGTCGAGAAGAAACAGCGGTCAATCCGAACGAACTGGTATCGACACTCCAATACTCGAACCGGAAGCTGGGCAGACGATACCGGAGGATCGACCCGCAGATGACGGTTTGGTGAACCAGTGGTTGGGTGCGAGTCCACCGCCAGTGTGGAATCGATCCGAGGCGGATTCGCTGAGACGGCAAATTGTGCTCAGTGTACCCAGTATCGAAGAGGAAGCAGAAACGTAGCACACAAACATTGTTGTTTTCCTAAGTTATCGATTATCTCGGTTATTTTGAAGTGAATTGCTTTTGAGAAAATCGGGGAATCGTAATTTCCCCATGGGGGGGGGGGAGAGAAAAGGGGACGAAACTTTGTCTATACATCGATCAGATAAAAATTATGATTATAAGTAAGAGTGATTATGATAATCTTTATACTCCCCTCCCCCACCCCCGAACTACGCGACTTTTTGTGCATCATACTTCAATTGCTGGAGAAATATTAAGGATTGAAGTAGTTTAAAAAATGTATACGCAATATGATTCAACCTTTAAAGTCATTCATCTGTCTCGCTCTCTCAAGATTTCCCAGAAAATACTATTTGTTAACTTTGTAGATAATTTTGTACATAATAGTATGGCATTTATTCTAAACTCGTATTGGTTTGCAAAGTTTGATTGGTTGTGCTGTTGTACAAGTGAATGAATTGTAAAATTCACGTATGTTCGTCTATTCATCTTTGGTAATAAAAACATACAAATTAACTGAATGCATTCGAGGGTGTACGACTTCAGTTTGACTGGCGCCCCTACAAAAGAAGTTGATAAAAGGGAGACCGCCAATGCAGTACTTAATAACTTAGTCATGTATGAGCACCGTGTGATAGGAGATTATGTCACCCAGAGGTTCTGTCCCCATACGGCGCCATTGTGGGTGGACCACCACCTTAGATAAGCTCCCCCATAGCAACCCCAATTTGAATATTCAATGCATAGTATTCAAAGGTACTTTTAAAAAATATATATTAAAAAGTCTCTCAGCCTCTGATCTTGGAATTAATCCAAATACATTTCCGGACGACCAAACTTCTTTCTTTTCAACTTTTAGTAAGTTATTCGTGTAGCATTTTTGAAGAATCTCTTTTAAATTGGCCGGATTCCATCTTGGAAAAAATTACCCCCACACGTTTTAGGAAAAAAATACGACCGTTTTAAAAGTCAACAACCCCAGGGGCACGATATTGGACCACTTTTTGACAATCTATAAAAGCCATGACCTTCAAATCGTTGATTTACAGAAAAAGTTGTGGGTTTCTCTCTGTTGTGGGGCACGGTGTAGAAACTTTGTCCAGTGATAGCGCCCTCTTTTGAATTAACTTCCGTCAGCCCATGTTAGTTACCGTGTTGGCGACTCACAACCAGGGGTCACATTTCCGTTACGACACCGCCACTATTTCAACTCTCGCTTGTAAATTTTCTCTTCAATTAATCACACAAAACTAAACAACTTGGGAACATGTTTTAATTTAAGTACTGTGTATTGTAGTCTCTATCTGGTGTGCGTTAAAGACAGTTGCAATTTCTGACTTATCAAAGCATTCTATTTCCAAACATTAAAATTATTCCAAATTAGAAAAGATAGCCGATTCGGCGATGTCAATAAAACAGGACGAGACACAATGTGTGATCTTGCCAAAAGGTGCATTGAGAGGAAGTCATGTGCCAAGCCTCATTGAATAAAACGTAAACACAACTTCTTCTCAAAGATTTGGATGGCATGGCTTTGAATTATTGACAAATTGTCCAGCAATGATCCCCTGGGGTTGTCGACTTTCAAGATGGAGCACTTGGGGGTACACTATTGCCCCCTCAAGATGGCCGTGTTTTGCTGACAAGCGTAGGGTCCTTTTAGCCAGAGGAGTCTGCCAAGTTGATTCGTTCAGATTGTTTTCCTTGGGGGAGGGGGTGGGTATGACAAGCATATTTAAAAATGCAACAGCTGGCCTACTTAAAACTTCAAAGAAAGAATACGTTTATATGAAGTGGCAGCAAATAATTTGATTTAGTTTTAAGAGGCTAAGAGACTATAAAATAATGTTTGGGTGTTTTGGACTATTGTAAGCATGTAGCGTTGGTTGGTCTACGGAGCTTGAAAGTAGCGGCATGTATAAAACACGCCCTCTACGATTTAAATTAACGCCTTCTTAGAAGTCCGCCCTCTGTTGTTATAACATAATTATTATTAGGCCGAGTCAGATTCCCAAGCAGTTTTCGGCTCCGGCTATGGCAGTAATTGGCTACAGAATTGGGATACAAGCTTTGCCCCACAGGAGGTGGTGCAGGACAAGGTGAGTGAAGGTTGAGGTTTGTCTCAACGATGAATGGGCAACCATGTCACTATGGATCGTCGGATTATTGCGCAGATGCGGTCTGCTAGCATCTTGGGTTCCAGTCCACGGCGCGCAAGTGGTCCCGTGGTGGGTGCCGAAATATTAATTTTCGCTTACTGTTTGCTCGTCTGATGCTGGGGGAGTGTGTACGCACGCACAGGACGTAGGGATGAGGAGTGAGATGGACGAAGGAATGGCTGACGGGAGTGAAGGGGAAGGAAGGGGTAAGTTTGATTTATTTTGCAATTACCGATCGATAGACGTTCAACTCAGTAGTCATGACACTAGTCTAACCATTTGTGAAAGTGAAAAGGATCTGAATTTAACGGATGTTTATGCTTTGCGATGTCTTATGAGTGTTCATTACTTTGAAATACGTGAGGGAAGTTAAGATTTATCGGCAAGTCGGACTCCTGCCAGCATTCTCCTATTCCTTTTGTACTTTTGTATCTACAAAACTTAACAATACTTTTTTTGAACGTACCGTACCGTTTTTTATCGCACGGAAGTCGGTGTCAAGACTATGCTACTTATGTGACACCATTTTCAAAGAATGATCAAGTATAAAACATATTTTGGTCCATAAACCTAGTCTCATAAACACAACCTGTATTCTCCTCCAACTTTGAAAAATTCAACAAATAGTTCCTACTTACGGAGCTCCTTTGCACTCCACTCCTGCCTGGCGTAAAGTCCCCCATCAATATCGTGTTTCACGCAGTTTCGTTGGCAAGTCGGCCTCGCGCTGGCATATCTCAACATTCTCCCATTCCGTGTGCACTGCATTTCGTGTGTACTGCAAACCAAACTCTTACATAAGTCTGCCACACATACACAACACACGTGTGTCTGGATATTTCTGGCTTTTTGATAATGTTGAGCCCTCTCCTTGTCACGTCAGCAGACTTTCCATATATAATAATGCATCAGCAGCCGACTTATTGGGAAAAAAACACAAGTTGCTTCCAGCTGTCTCATGTAGATCCCCCTGGACTACGCCCAAAATATACACAACGTTGCTGTTTGCATAATGAACACAATTGGGTTTATGCACTAAAACTGTGCACTATCAAAACTTCAAACCCTAAGAATTCATCGTCATAAATCCCTACCTCGCTAGTACATTCTCATCGCCCGATTTGGCCCTCTATTGTTCGCAGAATTCCATACAACTGTACTGAGTAAACTGTCCGGAATGTCCGTTATATTGACCGAAACTGAGAAAGCTTTGTTGCCCTGTTCATTAAACAAAATCCCCTGTTACTGCTAACGACAAAACATTGGACTCTGAAATATCTGTTTCATGTCCTCACAATAAAAGCAGAAAAGTCATGGCATCTCGGATCGAACGTACCGGT
>CM021536.1:4085780-4102989 GCA_010994315.2 Pisaster ochraceus
ACCAAACAATTAGTTGCAGATTTCTTAAAGTGGGCAGGCTGCTTACTGAGATTTTCCTAGGTCAGTTTCCCAATTTGTATGTGGTAAACGTTACAATTGCATTCATCTGACCAAAGGTGATGTTCTCTACAAAGAAAACGTTAAAAAAAGTGGCGATGCCATTGTGTGTCCCAGAAATAACTCTTTTGAGTTGAGTAGTCACAGTTTCTGCAAGAGGAAAATCCCACCAACACCCCGTAAAACCTTCAGATCGTGAAGATATGGGGCTTTAGAAATGCCAACGGCATTGTTACTAGGAAAGCCTACTCTATTTGACAGGTACTCTGTACTTTTCCCTGGTAATAGCATGAATTTCGGAGCCTTTTGTTCGGCCCATGCAGCCGGCTCGCTGCATACCCTCGATCAATCAGTATTACGCGGAGAACTGCAATTGCTGTGAAGGTTTTAAAAGTGACTGCAACAGCGGTTTCATCCCAGTGACGTTTCAAAGCTTTCTTCGGGTTGTGCTGCAGCTGGTCCGATCAAAGTTAGAGGTGGGAGTGAATAAGAAGAAAGGGGGAGGGGGTTTGTAGTGTGGAATGGCTAATTTGAGTTGCTTTTACATGGTTTTATTTGACTTGAGGCAACCAGTAATTTTTATACGGGAACTCAAAGATTTCCAGAAATACTCATAGTAAAATATTTCATAATTATTATTTGTGTTCTTCAAATGGAGATGTTCCGAAGAATGATACATCTATGAAGTGATGTAACAGGTTGGGGATGTTTGAAAGAAACCCTTTAATTTTTTAGATGATCAAGCTGATTATTTCTCATGGTTTTTCCATTGATCTTCCCGTGCCTTACAGATTGTCTTGAAAGAGGCGAAATTGCCAATAAGAGAAATGAAAAAACATGGCCGGTGATATGGCCAAATATCTGTTTGAAACAAGAGAGTTTTGAAAACCTCTGAAACCGATCACCCTGTAAACTCATTGGGCTTTCATCTCCACAACAAGAAGAAAAAACTGTTATCCCCAATTTTCACGATGTTTCACTTCTGATGCTGCCATCACAGACTGCTGATGAAAGTCCGTGCGAAGATTGTTGACAATTTTGACCGCCAACTGAAAATGCAAAATGTACTTAAGTCAAAGCACACCAATGGGTAGGGGTGTGCTGTTTTGGGGGATTCCCTTTAATATTTTCATAGCAAAAAAATGTACCAGTGTTAATATTTTCCATGAACTCGTCCACCCACATACAATTTTTTTTTTTTATATATATATCTGCAATGATAAATTATGGAATGTGTCTAACTGTGGGGCCAAGGTAGCGGAAAACACCTTTTGTTACATGTACATTTAGTCTGTTTACCTATAAAAACGGTTGTTTACTATTGCTGGTACCTGAGCAATCTTGAACCTTTATTTGTGAAGAATCATTCAATTATCATTCATGCGTGGGGTAGGGTCTCCCTCGGGCAGATTTCTTGGATCTCGGATCATTGTGTGTGTGTGTTTTTCCCCTCTTTATAAATGTTTATTACTGATGGTCGTAAGGATTTCTTTTTGTCCCGTATGCATCCAGGCATATTATTACAAATTGAGAAGAATGGAGGCAGATCACATGGATGGTGATATACCATCAAGCATGGATAAACATCGTAAAAAAAAAATAGAAAAAAAATTGAAAAATTGTATGAAAAGAAAATATTGCAAGGTCATGAAGAACGTGCTTCTCTCGTGAAAATTCGTAACTGTGTATACGTTTTACCCGATCTAGGTTGTGTGCTGTTGCACGGAGTT
Organism: Pisaster ochraceus; assembly: GCA_010994315.2. NCBI lineage: Eukaryota > Metazoa > Echinodermata > Asteroidea > Forcipulatida > Asteriidae > Pisaster > Pisaster ochraceus. The sequence continues at coordinate 4,087,568 of CM021536.1, forward strand.
GAATATCTTTACACTGAACTCTTTAGAAAAGTAGCAGAGTTTTTACCAATCTTTGTTGATGAATTATTTGATTTTTCAATCAAATGTTGTGTTCTCCCAATCTTTGTACCTGAAGATGACGTAGAATTCAGAACAGAACTCCACTTTCCTAGTGCATTAAACAAAGTTTCATGAGTCTGCAATCAAAGGTCCTGTATCTTAAAGAAAATAAACATGCAGTAGGGGTTAGTGAGGTAAATGTCATTGTCCAAAAAGTAACGTTTTTTTTCAAAGAAGGTTTTTTTTTCTCAAATTTGTTGCAACGATTTTCTGCAAGTAAATGGTTTTCAAAGTGGCAGAGTGGTAAAGAGTTGTTTCGTTCTTGATGTTAACAAGGTTTTCAGAGTAGCAGAGTGGTACAACAATTTCTTACTTAAGTTAAGATGGTTTTCAAAGAGGCAAAGCGGTAAACGTGTTTGTTTTCTTTCTTGACGAAAGATGGTTTCCAAAATGGCTGATTACAGTAGTAACTTCCTTTCTTTCTTGAGGTAAGGTACTTTTTCAAAGTGGCAGAATGGTAAAGATTTTGTTCCTTCTTGAAGTAAGTTTTCGGCGGTTTGATTGCGGCCCTTTCAAGCAGCCTTCCCTGTAGGAGTTGTCTTAAGAATTTCTGCGACCCTGCAGGAGGTAAATGGATAAGCGGGGTCACCCCCCAATGATCCTGGCAATCACTGCTCGGAGGGCTGGGACACGATTGGTAAGAGGTCGAGACTGTAACACAAATCTCCCCGGCCCAGCGTGCTAACTTGGCCCTCCTGATCCAGGCTTATTACCACTTAGCACCTTGGATCATTGCCGGCTGGCTCCTTGCTTCGTTTCTTTTCGGGAGAAGCAACCCTTGGGCGCTGTTTTTCCTGGCTTTTGTAGTGTCCGATCGGCTCGCCTGCTCTGTATGCATGACACCCCTAATGATGGTGTTCACCACTGTAAAATTAATCCACATGCCCCGGGTCGAAATTTAATTTTGTTCTTTGGGAAAGGCTGACCCCTTTAGCCCAACTTAACGTTTCTCTTCTCAAGAAATTCCTTTGGATTTTTTTTTCTTCTTCTTCTTTTCACAAGTGTTTTAAGTTCATAGGGTCAACTGTACTGTTTTCCCCCTTTCAGTTTGTCACAATGTTCGTTTACGCCTTACGAATTTGCCGTCTTACTTACAGATGGAAAATGGGGGGTTGGAAAATCCTAAGCTAAAGTATTCAAAACAGATTTAAAAAACCACTTAATGCACCGCACAAGTTTGCAATGATCATAAAGTCAATGACTCATGCCAATTGTGTTGAATCTTTATACATGGTATGTACTGCGGGAAAAAAAAATCATTTAAGTACAAATTTAAGCAATAGGGTCTAACCGAACATTTGAAAGTTCAGGTTAGAATTTGAAAAGTAAAGTGGATTTTCAAAACAACCATCAAAGTATTTGTAGAGCTGACTTTAGTGTAATTTTTTGGCCCGTTTGGGGGTTCCGGTCGTAGCACTTGTGTCCTTGAGAAAGACACTTTACCGTAATTACTTTGTCCTTCAGACGGGACGTTAAGCCGTGTGTCTCATGTACTAGGATCGGTAGTGCACGTAAAATAACCCAGAACACTAATACCATGGAAGATAAGGGGTTAACCGTGGTGTTTCTGGTTCACCTAGCAAGCACCCTTGTTTACAGGCTTTCTCGGGCTTGCAGGCTACATGCACAGTGATTAAGTTCACTTATGAGGCATCCTTGGGGAACATTACAAGAAATATATCATAATAATAATGGCTCTTCATGCCTTTGTGCTATTGTTGCTCCAGTATAGTGTCCCAAACCCATTGCAATACGAATTTTATACTCTGGCGTCCCTGGCTCAAATATTTCAATTATTTTCGACTGATAAGCGAGGATGTAAATGTATTCAGCGAGATCCACAATACCGATCGGTCGAGTCTTCTAAATTGGAATACAGTGTTTATTTTGACAGCCCTTCAAATGGACAGAAAATGGTCAAGTGGTTGAGGGCCAAGCGTCATTGAATGCGGAATATTCTGACACTCTACTGCCAAGAAGATTAGCATGAAACCAGACAATCACAAGCAATGCACATCGATGGCATTATGTGCTAGTATAGTTGCCGGTGTGCTGGATTTTCGTGACTTTCTTAAAGGGTATTTAAAATAAGTTCACTGAGACGATTATCTCCCAGACGAGTATGTTGTTAGTGTTTACCTATCACCAGGGCATCCTTGGCTTTGATGCTTGTTGAAGGGAGTAACTTGATTTAGGGGACTTTGCTTATCGGCAGCCAACTGGGATCTCATGTTCAGGAACGCTCTATCAGTCTCGGCAGGCACGCTCAGCTGAATGTCTGATCCAACTAGGCGTTGGGGCACTTTGTGTAGCCTTTTTTAGTTTATTCAAGTTTGGCAACATGGGAACTCATCAGCCCTCGCAAGGAATGGGAGGCGGGTAGAAGTGCTTCCCCCTGGCTGATGAACTGAAAGAGATGATACAAATTCAAATTGACGATTGAAGCAAAATTTACACAGTCTGACTGCTAACTGTGACACGACAATGCAGCGCTAACACAAATATATGCGACTACTCTATCTACTTTGTGAGCTCATGATTCATAAAGGTCAGGGGGAAAAGGCTCATAAAAAAATGCAGCAAAATTACTAGGAAATTTGTCCCAACAATGTGAACCCAATTTCGGGTTGTGTAAGAGGAACTTTTATTGGTATAGTAGAAGTTTACTGTATACAGAGCAGCTTGAAACATTGTCTAGGTATCGGCAGAGGTGATTGCGAGAAAAATGGACCAGAATTATAGCATGCTTTGTACAGAGAAAATGTGGCACACACTTCAAAATAAGCATGTTGATGTCATTAAACCACATTTCCATTGTTTCTGGCCTAAGTTTCCATCGTGTATGTAAACTTAAGAGAATGGTGTAGGCCTAGTTGAAGTAGCCTCTGTACTGCCATTATACATTCATACTCCTTTTCTATATGTCAGAAGAAGTTTGCGGTGTGCATATCAGTGTGCTTTCTGACTTTCTTGTAAAATTGGCCCGTGCTTCACTGTTACTGAATAAATAATTGGAGTGTTCCATCACAAGATAGCATCATCAATGTTTTACTTCTAATATTAAATTTGAAGGTCACCAAGATGAAGAAAAAAAACACACGCCATAAGTCGGTAAGAGTCATGAGATATTAACGAAATAAAAGAGACGCAGATGCTAACAGATCGACCATAAGATCAAAAGAGCTGATTACACCTCATAAATCTAGTCTCCTCGTTTTGCGATCATGTACAATTTATTTCCATGCCCCCCCCCCCTCCCCGTACCAACTTTCTCACAAAACTCTTTGACAAGGACTGACCCAGAAATGCACGTACAAGGCATTGCAGAACAATTACAATGGACTGGTTTTGCTGGGGCCATTGTGCCAGTCGAAGTCTTGTAATTCTCTCGATAACTGCGATTATTTGCCCCACTTTTATTGACAGTTTGGGTTAAATTACACAGCAGCCGGTGCAGAACTGGGGTTAGCACACATAAAGTTACAAGACTTTGGTGAATGGACTATCTTTGTTCACATCTAAAGTACATGTTTAACAATTTCGGAGTTTTTGTGGACCGGCCCTGACCTGTTGGGGATCTGGTGTGTTGGTAAACGCCGCCACATAATGCACTCTCCCCACTGAGTCCAGATATTCAGAAAAAGGAGAAGAATAAAAAAAGAAGTGTAGTTTTTTTTCGCAGTCCCACTTTTGTGTTTTCGGAAGACAGACAGGTGGTAAACCTACATGGATATTGTATGCGGGGGGAAGCTTGTTTAAATATCTGAAATTTCCTGTGACCTAGATTTTGAAAGGAGTGCAGGAGCAAGATTAGTGTGGAACAAGTGCACAGCTATGCAAAGCTCCGTTTTCCCCTCTTTGCCAAAACCAATATGCCCTGATTACACGGTGAAAGAACAAGTGGGTTGCACACTGTAGTGGATAAAACAATGTACATGTATATCAATGAGGAGGGGATGGGGGGGGGCGAGGGGTTAGACCACGAAGTTGGATAGCCTCTGATCAATTTGCAGATGTAGACAGTCCAGTTTTGGTCGTTACTATTGCATATTATGTCGTGTTTCTATATAATCGTCTCCGCAATACAGAGACGCATCATGATGACTTTAAAGAGGGCGTGTGGGGGGGGGGCTCCAAGGTCAAATTCAGTTTTGTGACCCACCCATTTTCCAGTAGGTAGAGTCCTAACTAAAATGGAAAGGGAAATTACAAGTCTGTAACCTTGGGTTAGAACTGTGTGAGATGATTGCATCACACAACTGGAGTTGACCTTGGAGCCTTGCAGCTTTAACTGGTAAACGCTGGCGCTTCGTATATAGAGATGCGTCAACATCCTTAGTTGATGATGATGATGATGCGTACAAACAAAGCCTTATAATGTGAGGGGGGAATATATGTAATGGATTTTGTTTAATTACAATTTCAACTTTAAAGTGTAAGGTTGAGAAAGTGTCAGTCTCTCTAAAAATGATGCTGTTTTGAAATTTGCTCAAATCTAAAACTTGAAAAGTTATTACAAACCCAATGTTTAGCTAACGATTATTATTTATTTTTTTCGTGGTTTGAGAATTGAATTTTGTCGATGTTTTTGAAAACCCTTCCGGGGATCACTTTCAACCTCAGCGTTGGTCTGTGAACTAGTTTCGGAGAGAGAGAGTGAGACTGAGAGAGAGGGGCATGGGTTCGTAAATTGAGGGAAATAGAACGCGGCTAGAAACCCATGTGAGTTTGCAGTTCGGTAATAATGGTGAGATAAACCACCTGAATGTGGTACTGAGTTGAACTTGTGTGCCCCAATGTTCAGGATGTGTAGATCGTAACACTGGGAAGCCATGTGAATGGTATAGAGACATATTTCAATGTCATGTGTGAGTGGTGTGGGGGGGGGGTCAGTGGTGCTTTAGGGGGATCAGGGGGGCCTTGGAAACATAAATGAGGCATTTTCAATTCTTACTTACGTTATAAGAAAAGCAGTGAGAAAGACCATCTTTCCTGCAATCCGAATTAAATCCCAATATTTGTTGAAATACCAACATTGAGTTGGCTTTAAAGCTTCCTAACAATGCCGTAACTTTGAGGTTAACCATGGTAGGGGTTGAGGGGAGTGACAAACATTTCAGCACCAAAGAAATCGCTGTGTGTGTGCATCACTTTAATTATGTCAAGTATTTGTTTTTTTTATTCCAAAGAATACACGAGATTTGTCAAAGTTTTCTTTATTCCACAGACTACACGAGATTGGAGTTCTTTATTTGATGAAATCCTGGATCCACTGATGATAAAAATACGGCCGTGTCCGAACTGACGGCTACGGCTACGACTGTTGCTAAGGGCGTTGCTATAAGGGCGTCCTACGGCGCATGATGACGCGGCGATCCAGCCAGCCGTAGCCGCAGCTGTAGCCGCCATTTTCGTACCTGCTGTGTAATTTTGTTGTATGTATTCGCTGTGTAACTTTTGTGGGTAACTTTTCTTCTGTCGACAGGAGACTGAACCGGAATCGCATCCAGAGCCTACCGGAGCTTCTCTTCTCCAGCATGGACTCTCTCTTCAGACTGTGAGTCCATCAATATTTTTCTTTTCGTAATTTCTCTAATTTGGTTGTTCCAGGCATGATTAGGGTTTGACATGATATCGGAGTGAGTCATAACCCATTGCCTTAAACGATGCCTGTTTCTGCTTTATGAAGGGTATATAGAAAAACGCGGTACAGTTTGTGGCAAGGGCGAAGCGTTTCAAATTGGCCCTGAAAAAAATACAAGCAGCATCAAAGGGTGTGCACAGCGTTGGTTAAGAAAATAATAATAATAATAATACATATTTGCACTTAACTATAGTATGAAGACAGTTACGGTTGAAAATTTCCCTTGAAATACTTTTGCCTGTGAAATGCTACAGTATTTTTGTTGAGGAGCCGAGTGAGTACGACAAATAGTTTTAAGCTCGCGAAACCAAAACTAGGTCATTTTAAAGACAGTGAAAAAACAAATGGTTTTTTCCCCATTATTTTCTCGTGCTGCCTTTGACCAACATTGAGCTTGAACCTTTGTACAGCTTTGTTATTTCGTGGGTGACATTTTATCAGCATCATGCGCGAACCAGCTAATGAGCAGTTGGGTCGCTCACACAGTGTGGATAGATACCGGTCTTTCATAATTACCAACGTTGTCCGCGTGCTTTAAAGAAACGGGGGGGGGGGGGGGGGGGGCAAACACAAAAACATTCACAATGGCCGTCCTTGAGGATTGCGTATGTTTGCGGACACAAACTTGGCCTGATTTGCTTACTGGATCTAATTGAATTACCGAGAGGAGTGCCGCCGTACAGGAGCCATCACTTAAGATTAGACGAAACAAAACTGAACATGGACATTCTGGTCTCTTCAACAACCTTTTTGGCAAAATGTGTGTTTGAGGTTAAATATAAAAATAGTCTGAAGGTAATCTATATGCAAGAACAATTATTTTTCATGTGACGCTGACAATAATTGTTGGCACCGGTTCAGAACTGGAGAAAGTCAAATACCTCTATCCGTACCCACCACCCCCTCAAAATGGCTTCGAAGATGAGGTCATCTGGTTAAGTGTTTTGGATCTAAAAAGCCATCTCAAAGATCCTAGACCTTTGAAGGGGGCATGGTTCACTGCGCATGCGGCACAGACCCTCACCAGGTGAACATTTAATCAGATAATTGCAAGGAATTGCTTTCTTGCCGCGTAAGTCACTGGATCAGTTTAGATAACTTCCAATTTTTGTAAACTGCGGCCTTAGTCACCAATTTACGTGTGGGTTTTTAAAGAAAGCTATAATTATCTGCCAGGAAGTGCCCATAGGAAATATCCGTAAAGCATCAATCAGTCTGGAGTAATTTTTTTGTCATTTTTTTTTCTTTTCTCCTTCCATTCGGTCTGCAAGTGAAAAGAGGCTTGTTAATACAGGAGAATTATCCGGCATTTAAAGCTATGGAAAATTGTAGGTCACACTTGGGTGGTGCCATTGATTGTTTCCCCTCTTTATTTGGTGGAAACAGTCATAGCGTGGAAAACTAGCTCCCTCTGTATAGTGGAGTAAGGTCTGTTCCTGACACAGCAGAGGGATGGGGAACACATTCGTACCCAATGTTGGCATCAATTGGTGACTAGTTTTGGGACGTACACCTGTTTGGAGTTTACGAAATGCATGCAGGTGCTCTGGGGGTCTGTTGTGTTGTCATCTCCCTGACTGACGGAATGCTTGCCGTGGGTTCTTTAGATCTCGAGGGGGGCGCGATCGGAGAATTCAGTCGATCACGGAGAAGTGCAGACGAACTTGTTATAATAGGGGAGCATAACAAAATTCAGAATGGAAATGCTTGTTCGAATCACTTTCTAGCGTGACAGCTTTGAAAGGGGGAACAAAAAGGAGGGGGCTGGGTTAGGAAACAATCTCCAACTTTAATACAAGGACGACAAAGTAAGAAAAAAAAAAAAAAACCTACCGAACGGAAGAAATGAGGTAGATACTGCGAAACATAAACACGCTGGTTTTATGAATATTGAATCCATGTCTAGTTTAGTACCTTCGAAACCTTTTAGTGTGTATCGCTTCACTAATCTTTGTACAACACTCAGAGAAACGTCGAATACGTCATAAATAAAAGTAACAATAAGTAAATGTCAACAATTTAGAGAAAAATCTTTCAAATGTGAGTTTTTGTTGTGACATTTTACTGCCTTCAGAGCTCCTGGGAAAAAACAAATTTTTATTATATTTGTATGTTTGTGTACTCCTATGTCCATCTGCTGACAGTGTATTAATAGCCTAGTATGTATGTCTCCACTTTATACGTGACACCCTCGATCAGTCCCAGATTTGTTCTGGATGGGAAACAGGGTGTAGAAACTGAACAACATGGCACCCTCAACAATTATTACGTCTGTAGGCCATGATATGTGAACTCTAAAACCCTGCACGCCAGTTTGCCCACTTGGCACTTAATACCTCGAGGAGCCAGACTATTGTCGCAACATAAATTTCAGAAATAAAATCAATTTTGAACATCATGCCCCTGTACAGTCGATTGAATGTAATTTGTATCAATTTGCTTCAATTCGGTCCAATTGGTTCCAATTTAACTCGATTCCATTCCATTACGGGTTTTATTCCGAAACATGCAACATGCAGTCTCAGGCAATCAGTGGTTAGAAACAGAGAATTGAAAATTGTGGGAAAAAAACCCAAACAACACAAAAAGAGAGCAACCAATGAAGTATGTTATAAAGGACGGGGGTATTGGAAAGTAAAGGAACATTCAAAATAAAACCGTTTCTAAAGAAACGGGAAATATTATTCTCACTGGGGATAAATATTTGAAGATCAGGTTTCAGAAAGAAGAAGAATAAGAAGAATACGAAAACAATAATAAAATCTACTGTTATTTACGTATTTTTGACAGTTAGACACTTTTTTGCGTTGCTGTTGCAATTTAATTAGAAAATGAAGCAACCAATTTGTGTGTGTGTTTTTTTTTTTTTTTTTTTTAGAGTGCGTGAGTGCAGCATTATCTGTACAGAAACTGTTTTGCCGTGGGTGCCTATAGGTTTTTTATGATTTTGTGTATATCATTTATTTGATACATCAACACAGAAATTCTATGTGACTCTCAAGGGGCGAACAGATACAAGTCTGGGGAAGATTGGCATCTCCGCCAGAACACTTGTATCAGAATGTCTTTAGGAAAGTTAGTCGCAGTGTGGATTTCTGACACTGGCAGAGTGTTGCTAAAACAGTTACAGCTCCCCCGTCTGGTGCGCTATCATCGTACACCTTGGTTGAGGGGTTGATTCCTGGCCGTGTCGAACATTATAGTGAAGGGGAAGTTCACGTAGACAGACTTGAGCCTTATCTTTGCCAATTCTTGCGCAGTTGCTGCGCCTTTTGCCACCAGCCTTCAGGAAGGCACGGCATCAGTTTGTGGAGGCGTTGGGATCAATCTGATCATTTCAGGAAACATGCCCTGTAGAATTTCCACGGCAAAAGAAGAAGGAGAAGAAAAAAAAAGGGGTCATAAATGTGTTATTTTTTAGGAATCAAAACAAACATGATGCACTAGCTTGGGTTTGTTTATTTGGATTTAACAAGTCCTGGATTGAATTTTGAGTCATAACAACCAAAACTGTCTTTCTGTGCAATGTATGCCTTTTTAGTTTTAACCCGTAATTCATTCAAGTCTGTGTGAGCCAAAACCATGGAGTGGTGGAGAATAGTCTGGTTGAATATCGGTATGAGGAGAATCAGTATTCGTTATTGCTAGTTGCAGTCAGGGAGTGTTGATCAGTAGGCCTGCATGGCGTGTTTCCCAAAATAATGTACTTTTACTGCCATTGTTTATATTCCAAAGCAGTAGACAGTTTGAAATGAAAGTGCTTTTTACTCCTAACACTGTCGACGTGCAGCTAGTATTAACCCCTCGATAAACTCGCTAGATGATCAATTTTGACTTACACAATGCACACAATTCTGTGATCAACTATGAAATTGGAACGATTTAACCCTGATCGTAAAGAAAAAACCCACAAGACTTGCTCCAGCAAGGTTCCTTCATTCTAAACCCAGTGCAATTTCAGAACCTTTTGTTTACAAGAATTTGCAATATGTTGGTTTTTTAAATTGTGTAATTGTGATGAGGAATATGTTTTTTCGGAAGTGTGAATTTCTGGTGTGTTTTCATGAAGGCACTATACTGCCTTTGATATGGGAAAGCAAGTCATCAATCTTGTCACGGGGGTAGTCGTACTATTCCTGTCACAGACTATTGGGGACTTTATTTGGGGGGAACTTTTTTTTTTCTCAGGCCATTTATTTTCTTGCTGAATGCAGCGACGGAGTCACGGTGGTTGGGTTTGTCACAACAACTCAAGGCAGGGGCAGAAACCGAGCGACAAGGTGAAGCTTACGCGGCTCACAAAAGATTTCTAAAAAGTCATATTGTGCACAGGAAACGTATCGTTTTACCAAATATATTGTTTGCCACTTGCCTTTGCAATATGAGGCTTATGTGTATTGATGGGCGGATGGCCTACTAAAAAAAAAGAACTCCACACAATCCAGGGATTCTCAGAGTGGTGACAAACATGGAAGGCGGAGAAATAGAAATAGAAAATAGATGCAGTGCAGTGTATTATATATGAAATGGTTGAATTGATGTAACAAAGCTGTCTGGACCATAACTTCAATTTGGCATAATCACCATCGTTTCTAAGTTGTGACTATTAGCGTTCAATAAACATACAGATTTCAATTTTGATATAAATGGCAATGCACTTTTGTTTTTTGAGGCACAGAAAAGAGAGAAGTTTCATATAGGACTGTGTATACACTGCTCATCTGTGAAAGGGGTATGCACGTCAGGGTCATACGTTTCTTATGAATGGCAGTCTGGTATTTCGTGTTGTAGAAATGGCCATAATATTGTTTTAAATACTGTTGTCATTTTGGTTTCTTCTTCAAATTTATTGACTCTAATGTCGGCCACAAACAGCCTTCGTTCCAACTTGATCCTTTTGTTGAGGTCGTCAAAGCCAGTGACGTAATGAGACTATCATTTGGGGAGAGGGGACAGAAACTACCTTTTTTTTTCGGGGGGGGGTAATGTGTCGTTCATTCATTTGTGCATTTTGTTTCCCAATCTCATGTGGGGGGGGGGTAAGAAGCGGGCAAGAGCCCTGAGCAGGGGCCTCCCTCCCCTGCCCCGTCTGTTTACGCCCCTGTCAATGGCAAGACCCTCCCCTATCTCTCTAAGTATAACTTTTAACTTTTGCTTGAAAAGAAAAACAAAAAGCAACTGTCCATTTGAAATGAGCAGATGTACAATCTTGTTTAGTTTATTACTCGATTGGACGGTAGAGTTGGCCTCTCCGATATCCCCCTACGTGGCTTCAAATAATTGGAAACAAACGGGCAGGCAGAGCTCTGTTCATGCGGGCAAATTGAGCGTGAGTTAACTGGAATTCCTTCATTGCTTCCAGCTGCAGCCAGGGAGTTCAATTTGTGTCAATGGTCGAAATTAATGTTTAAATGGTAGTAAGTTCAGAACCTATTAAATGTGACACATTGTTTTCAAAGGGGTGTTCGTTGAGTGACTTGTAACGTGACATTGGAACCAAGTATTGTGAGAATGATTTTCTATCCATTTACTTTTTCTTCATTTTTTTTAGGATAATGTATTTTTTACAATTGTGATCTTGTAAATTGTCAAGCCCTTGCAAGTACAGACAATAATAAGCAAGCTAATACGGGTTCGTTTTTATATATAAGAATTTATGTAAGTAAAGCAAACATACCAGTCTGTGAGTGCTGTGAAAGTACCCCCCCCCCCCCCCCCCCCCCCCCCCCCCCCCCCCCCCCCCCCCCCCTCCCGAGTCATACCACTGTCTTGCATGATTCCTGCTGTCTGGCTAGTGTGAGAAAGTGGTTGTGCTCGCACGAAGATCCTTGGGCAAGTCTAGTGTAGGCTTGGTGTTCCTTGCTCTATGGTGTAACAACTTTCCCTTTAACCCCATACCTCCATACATTTGAACTTCATGTGCAACAGTGTAGAGTGGGTGTTAAACGTGTGTGGTTGGAACATGGTAGTGTGTGGCTGGTCCCCAGCAACCCACCCCCTAAAAACAGCTGGATGGACTCACTCAGCACCAGCTAGCTCCGCGCGCCGCATAACAATCATTATGTTTTTATTATGCCAATATGATGATTGACAAAAGGCATGAGATTATTGTTGTTAAAGGAAGCCAAAATATGAGCTTTCAGAAAATCTGAATTTATACTGTACACTTTTTTTGTCTAGGAATTTGAGCGCTTATTTTAAAGGTGAAAGATACAGCTCGGGTTCATTGTGGATTGAAAAAGAAAACAATAAAATAAACCGAAGAAAGAAGTGAAAATGGGAAGATAAATTGTTTTGCTCTTAAAGACTTCTTTGACGGTCTTAATTTTCTGTTATAGCAGAAAATTATGTAAGGTCTTGTTTATCCAATTGCTTAATTTCATGAATGTAAACAATTACTGTTGGCACTCATTTGATAGTCATGTTCGGCTAAAACATAAACAATAGTATTTTTGGTTTTTAACACCCATCCAACAGATTTTTAAGTGTTTTTTTTTTCGTCTCTTTTTCTCCATTTTCATACTATTAGAAATGGTCTTTTTAATCTTATTATAATTATGTAAAGGAGCAGTGTTGTGTTTTTTTCTCTACTTTAAAGTGACAAACTTCTAGGTCTACGTTATAATTTACAGTTCAATATTTGAGTCAGATTTTGTATTAACATTATTGTTCGGTTTCACCTGCACATCCTGAACGTCAACAGACTGCCACTTTAAAGTGGCAGTTGCCCCTTTAAGTGATGTTCACATTTTGTCTGATAGCCAAATAATGATATCATCCTTGAAGTGTTTGAGGCCTTCGCTATAGCCCCCCCCCCCCTTTCGGCTCCTCTCCTCCTTGGCTATACTAATTTACTATAGTCATCTTCTATCCTCACTAATTGCTATTTGACAACATGTGTCTGCTGTTGAAGCATGTCCACACCCCCCCTCCAACCCCTCTTATTTTGATTCATATGAATATGACGACTTGGTCCCGTTAAAGATTGCAAGTTGGGGGGGGGCATACATTTTGTAACTCCTCATTAGCACAACAATGCAAGTGGTGGCTTCAAACATGTTTAAGTTTTACATCTTCAGTTGAACAATTTATTGTAGATTTCAACTGATTTATACATATTTTGTACCGATAAATCATGTTTTTATTGGCGCAACCGCCTTTTTCACGAACGTTACAAAGCAATATTTCTGCCAATTTACCAGTCGCGCAAGCCCCTTCTCTTTCACGAAATGTGTGTTGTTTTACCCCCAAAAGGGCTACCGGTGCCCTCTAGTTTGACCTCCATCCTGAGGGGCGATACTTCCCTCGCTTCACCTCCCGACCTCCCCACCCCTCAACATCTGGCTTTCTAACTATACATCCACGCAATTCGCTTCGTTTCAACACAACTTGTCCGTTTTGTCAACGTAAAGTTTCTCCATGCACAGATCAGGCAGAGTCCTAGTTCATACAGGTTCAAAGTTGTACTCCAAGTTTGCCGCACGCAGAAAAGTGTTGGTTAACAAAACGTGTTGTTCTTGCCTGTATTTGTCACATTGGATGTTAAACTTTGCAAGGTGGGAATGCAGTGAGGATTGCGGAGAAACCATGTACACTGTACATGAAACTCTCTCTATGTATTGTTGTGGTTCTGAAGAAACCGGTCGTTTAACAACCCGACGTTTCAATCAGTAAAGCTCCGATTGTCTGATGTTGTTGATGCACCGGTCAGAACTACAACTCATATAGAGTGAGTTTTATGTTATGTACATGGTGTCTCCGCAAACCTCACAAGACTTGGATCTGTTCTCCATGATTTGTATTGGAATCGTTGTTTCTTCTGAAAAGCTCTCCTACAATAATAAATCATGGATGGAGGAAAGAAGTTTTTAAGCCCCATATTGTAATATGCTTGGCCCTGGACTCTACTGGCGGTCGGACCCATTTTATGACACCCCGTCCCACTCTTAACAGTTTCCCTCCAGCAGGAGGCAAAGGTCCCAAACCTCAATTTAGAACTATTCACACTAACTGGTTCACCAGCTGTAAGTTAGTGGGTAGATTGGGTCCTCTAGGGGACATATTAGAAAGTGGAACTTGTACATGTACGGCTGGAGTCCCTGACTTGATCTTTTAGTGTGTGAACTTTCCTTTTCATGTACATGTACACATGTACAAGTACATTGTACATGCAGGCCTTAGTCTTAACATGTATATGTAGGTCTTCAGTTTGCTCCTATTAATACATTCATGCAATTTGCACTTTCCCTTTTTCACAATTATTGGAAACCTGAGTTAAGATTAAAACACAGTTTCCAGACTTAAATGTTGTACAGAGTTTCACAACATGGATATCTCATGGGTACGGCGCAGGAAACACTGGCAAAATGATGACCCCCTCCCCTCCCCCTGTATAGTTGCTAGGTGAATTTTTGTTGCATGGTGGTGTATAGAGAATGTTACCATCATTGAGTCACTGAAATTGGGGGGGGGGTGTTTTGTAATCATGTTGTCAAGGATGGTTTTAATCGGGAGTAACTCCAAAACTGGAGAGTAATTTCAGATTGAGAAGGAGTGAGTTCTGGGGGAAAAGCTCTAACATTTTCATTAACGAAATCGGTGATTAATGAGGGATCAACTTGCGTCTTTCTCCTCCCCCCACACTTACAAACTCCTCTTCGCTGTCTCCTACCTGGGGGGTTTCTCACTGGGGGACCTTGATTTTAGCTTCCTCTTGCCAGCCACTTTATCAAATGACTCTATCAATTTTCCACCGTGCAGTGGCTTCACATGAAATCTTTACACGTAAGAATCCATTTTGTTTGAAGGTTTTTTTTTCCCCCGTGAATCATACTCGTGTAAAGGTCTAAACAAGAATGTTTTTGTTTACTGTTCGATTAATTGTTTAACTGCAACTTCCAGGTAGCCTTCAAAGCTAATTAACCTACGTACTTGTTTACATGTCAGGAGTATGTACCGAAGTTAAATTAAGCTATCAAAATAGCCCCTTGTCCTATCAAGCAAGCATCGTACGTGACCCTTATTGCGTACCCCATGACTTGTGCAATAGCTCCTCTTGATTTCATAAAAGGCTTTTTGGTGCTTTTTTTTATTTAAAGGAAATTAGTAATGCAGTAATCATTGAAAACTCAGCGTAGCATTAGAATTTACAGAAGTGGATGTACATTTAAGGAGAAGCTCTGACTGTACCCATTAAAGACAACACTTCAAGGAAGATAATGCCATTTGATATGATGAGAATTAAAACAAAATACATATAGCAAGCTCGCGATTGCAGTAATGGGGTTAAAGTTTATCATAATTCCATGTACAGCCAATGACCTGCTATCATGATAGTAGTCCCCCTGTAAAGTCCAACCCCTGGAAGTAATGTGTTTACAAGCAGGGCCCAATTTCAACAGTCACAAAAACTATCTATGCTTACCAGAATAAGGTTACCATACAAAGTACCAAGTCACATAACATGTTAATGACTTTTTGTTGGTTAACTTTAGCTGAAAAAAAATGTGTAAGCAAACTTGTTTTCTGCGCATGAAAGCAGCTCCTTGAGTTTGTGTCCTTGAATTGTTGGCATACAATATTTCCTTGGACGTTAAAAATGCCGTAATTGACCTCAGTGTTGCGGCCATTTTTCTACTCTCTCAATACCAAACTGCATTTGACACTCAGTATTGAGGCA
>CM021536.1:4118860-4139806 GCA_010994315.2 Pisaster ochraceus
CTGACTGAAATCGTGTCATGAATGTACGGTAACCGCACCTGTGGGGACCGAGGCGCATGCAGGTCATTCAACTTTGATGCGAATTCAAACAGGAGGTGGCAACAATAACACCGAGACACCCAAGCCCTCACACTGCAGGTGTACTGGGTTACCCAGATACCTACGGGTACCGCAGAAAAGGGCATGGGTAACGGGTATACATGTAGGCTACCGCACATGCTTTAAAGGGCAGGGTACAACATTGGTGACATAACATGATTTACAACATAACAGTGAATCCCAGTCACCCATGTAGGTGCCTCCTGGGTTGCTCTCATACCTACTGGGCATAAACTCTGGTCGCATTGTTTAGGCTAAAGGGCAACTGGAAGGGAGCACTTGAACTTGGGCAACACAGCAATCTAAAAATGATAAGGGGAACATATTAATTTTCATTTCAGGAAAAGTAAAAGGTAACTGGCCGCACTGGCGTCGTAAAGACAGGTGTACCTATCTGTCTCATTACTGAATAGACGTTAACCCAGTTGCGTAGGGGTGCATGGTTTGACCATTGGTTGAAAAATGGGTGTTTGTGTAAACCGTTGATCACAATATGATTGTTATAGTTTTAAAAGTTATCTTAAATTACGTTAATTCAATCCTGAGAATATTATTTCCAACGTCGCTTTAAGACGCTCCTTCCTTTCAGCTTGGAGAGGTCTCAAAAGTAGGGCAGCGCTGTGGTTTTGTTTTTTCCTCGTTTACATTTTGTGTCTCCCCCCCCCTTACAATTTTAAGTCGTGCTGTGCCTTGTTTATTTTGTATTTTAGGGCTTAATCAATTTATAAACCAGGGGTTGAGGTAATATTGATAAAAACTAATTTGACAAAGATGTGTTTTTTTTTATTAAATGAATTTTGATTAATAGCCATACACGAACTGAGACAATTCAATTGTTTAGTTTCAAAGGTTGTGTGAAACATTGGTAAGACTAAACAATGTTCAGAGATTTACATGCAAGATTATGTTTCCTTTTAGGTTTGCCTTAAACGCTAGAAAGGAAAGAGTTTTTAAAAAAGGAAACTAGTTTTTAATCTCAGAAGTCCGAAATCTAATGTTTGCAAACTATTTTCCAAAATTGTCTTGTGAAACCGATTTCACAGGTTTGTTATTTCATGTAAATGTTAGGTCACACGAAGTGCGGATATTTGACAAGCACCAGCGGCCTTGCACTTCTTTTAAAAACAAACTTAAAAAACAAATTACGACGTATAAACATAAGGTACATCTAAATATTTAATTCGTGTACAAAATAGTGAAAGGTTTGTGCTCAATAAAGTTGCCCTGGCTGACCACTTTCCAAGTATCTTTCCCTGTCAAAATATTAACAGCATCCACACTTTGTTTGCACACATGGTTCGCATTTCCCAGATGAAATGCATACCACACGTAGATCCTGGTGTCATTTAAAAAAAAAGAGAGGTGTTTTTCATGCTTTTATGAGATGAGCTCCGAAATCCGGCCATGTTGGTCTTTGTGTAAAACGTCAATAGCGAGATGAATTCCAACGCAATTAATTGGGGAGGCTGGTGTTTTTCTGGTTCAGCAGTGAGGTCACGTCATGGTTCATCAACCGCACTTCATTCTTAAAAAAAAAAAACTTTCACCAATCAACGAAGTATTCTCATTTTTTTCCCTATCACCTCAGTAATTCGGGTCTTTTGTGTACATCAAGCACCCCCCTGTGGTTTTACCTTTCCATAGCTGTAGGGATTGACTCTGGATTCATCAGTCGCTCCAATCACATAAATCTGTTTACTTCTTACATTTTTGTGTGTGGAAACTACAACAAAAACTGGCAGGTTGGAACTGGTGACAAGGAAATATGAAGTTGCGCTTATGTTTCATACATAATCGCTACTGCACATTTCCATTTCTGTTGACTGTTTTGCAAATAGTTTGCAAAACTAATGATAGGCTCATTGTTTACTCTTTTTATTTTTTGAACCGAGATATACTTGCAATTTTGCCTTAAGTTTGCTTTTACTTGTATGAAAATACAAGAAGTGGCAGGTTGAAATGATAAAATGACATGTAGCCTACCAGTTACAAAATCTCGTTTCGAACATAACCGTTCATGCATCTCCATTTCTGCTTTTGATTGATTGATTTATTTTTTTGCAAAAAGTTTTACAAATTGTTGCACTTGGCCCCATGCTTGCTCTTTTGTTCAACCCCGACACAACGTCAATTGCAATGTAGGCTTAACTTCTTGTGGAAAATACAAGTGTCGGGTTGAAATGGTGAAGGCTACCAGTTACACTCATGTTTCAAACATAACCGCTAACTGTATAGGGCCTTATCTCCATGTCCGTGCAAATGCATAACCCCCGTGCTTATTCCATTATAAGTGGTACTGGTAGCATTTGCATATTTAGCTAAATTGCTCCATCTACTGCAATGGGAACACTTGTACTATTCTGCAATCAGGATTTGTCACTATACGTTGTGTTTTAGACCTAAACAGTTTAAATTGGAAGGTTGTTTCCTGGGGCCAATTCCATAAAGCTGGTATTAAGCAGAACAATACTACGCAGCAAATTTGTTTGCTCAGTAAAAAATAAGTTGGGAACCAGTGGACATAATGTAAACTCTATCCTGTTTTGGCTGGTAACGTGTTTTAGTTGAGCAAGATTTGTCTGTGCTTATAGACAATTGCAACGCTTACACTGGCGTCATGAAAGTGGGCCCAGCTCAAGGCCATTGTGAGAAAGCTTTTGGAATTCTTGGAATTTTCTTGGAGTAACGTTTAGAAAGGGAATCGATTTCCCCTGTTCTTAAAACGGTATAAATTCAGACAGCTCTTAGTATCAAGAAGGGGGGCAAAACAGTAAAACAGAACTTTGTAACGGAAGAAGCATTCGACCAATGCTCTATTAACTTTGAAAAGATTTTCGAATATTGTCGTCAACTGTCGGACTGTTGGTCCATGGGTAGAGTGGACAGAATAGACAGAATATCAATAGAATAGTCAAAAGTCACAATGACAAGAGGGGTACAATTTATACTAAATCTCATTTTTCTTCCCTTCCGGCGAAGCTTTTCAGTAGCACAGTGGGAGAGTTGCGGTGTAGAGGTAGTGTGCCTATCTACAAAAAAAGAAAGAAAAAAAAAGAAATCAATTTCTTCAGTGAAGCGCCACAAGCCGTCATTGACAAACGACCTGACATCCAATAGGCTCCTAGCCCAGGATCAATACACTGGGATCTGCGGACCAGTGATCAAGGAAACACGATCCTGAGGATTAGATGGGTACAATTACACCTTTTGGGGTGGATGTAATGACGCTTTGGGGGTGTGGGAATTGAAGAAGGGCCCGGTCATTATACCATTTATTGTGGAGTTTATTGATTTCCATGGAGGGTGTCTGGACTAAAGTAGGTAAAGTTAATATAGACAGGCCATTTTGCAACAGCACTGCAATTGCAATCAAGAAGACATTCTGAAAACCCCACTTCTTTCAAAGGAAAACAACATTATTGGACACAATTAGTGACAACATCTCTAAAAATACAAAATATATTAACTTCTTCCTTTGTATGACCCCTTTTATTTCCTCTTTACAGAAAAAAAAAAACCGTTGGTTAAATCGGTCAATATCTCCTACAAGAAAACACACATTTGATCAATGCAGCACTGTTTCATATGCATGTTGTACATCTGTTACGAGACATGCATGTGTTTTTTTGTTTTACATGCTTAACTGTAGGATTTAAACCTGTTCAAGTTGGGAGATCGGCCATATAACCGAAGTGGTGAAATCTGTCTTCTTTTCCCCTCTTTATCTTTATGAATGTACCTAATTTTAAGAGCAGTTTAATTACGAGCGAAGGGCAACACTAACTGAGCCTGCAGGCTTGTGTCCTAACTTGTCTCAAGATTCCAAACACCCTGGGACCGATAACCCTACCAGGAGAACCTCGATAAATAAACCAGCGAGATTTCCATCCTGCAATATATAGCTCGGAGATAGACCACACGTAAGATCTGAGGATAAAATAACAGGTCTGTAACTAATGCTGTAACCAATAACAACACCAGTGGCCTTTGTTTCATGGCGAGACATTTTGGTTAGGAAAGACTTTTTCATGCCCGCACGTGAGGGATCACGTGATATGGGGGGGGGGCTTAATAGTGTCTGGCGGGTTTTCAGACATAACACCTTTAATGTGGGATGGAACTTCCACTTCTAATATTTCTGAAAATAAAGTTTCCTTCTGACCTTGAACTGTTGAAGACGGAAAGAACGATATTTTGTCGCTTCGTTATGAGCACTTCCACTAACTAAACTATAAATGCGATGTCTTTGGTAACATTCCAAATTTTTTCCCCCAACATCTTGTTTTGTAGTTTATGGACTTAAAAGTCTGTCACATCAACAAAAGTACTTTTAATTCTGAAAGTTAAACTGTGTGTTGTGAGTCAACCATCGATGTGTTAATTTTGTCTCTGAACAATATCTTTTTGCAAAGATGTGCGAAAAATCAAGGTCACTTTTTTCTTTTACAAGTGAAAAGAGCTTTTGAATACATAAATACTTTAATATTCCCGCCTTGTCAGCAACCTTACGAAGCTGTTTTTTGAAAATCTAAATTCTCTCTCTCCCCCCCCCCTTCCAAATCATACCTCCAGTCCTTTAAACCAATGCAAAATACTGGATTTGATGTGTCTGTTTTATGACTCTATGAGTAATGGTGAACGGAACAAGTATGGGGGTGCACTCATCAACCCTTCGGTTGTTTTCAAAATAATTTCGGTGCAATATCTTGCTCACCAATAATGAGAACGTCAAAACAGCAGACGCTAGCCCCGAAGCTATACCCTGGCCGTTCCTCTGGGGAGGCCATCAAAGGTCAAAATACCTGAATGGAGTTGCCTGACTCACTCTTCAGTAATTCCTCTGCTTGATTTGCATATCTGTATAGGTTTGTGGATGATTTGAACCGATTTCTGAATTATTAAAAAGCCAGGTCGATGGACCTTAGGCGTTCACTGACGGTCACTTCGCCGCCGTCTCAGAGGTATAGCAACGTTGTAACAATGTCTTGGTATGCATGGCGCACATGATGGGCCACTGAGCGACCTTCATTTGACCTCTAGCTGAGGGCGCCCTACTCAGATGACGTCATGTGCCTAAGGTCAAAGTTATAGAATCAGTGAGTGTCAATATCAGAGAATCACTGTTTTTCTTGTAATCTGACAGTTTACTGATTGTAAAGCTCAAATCATAGAACCAAACCTCCAGAGAATCGGTTCCGTCTGAAATATGACGTCAACGACGAAGACAAAGCGTCTGAAGTTCATTCACATCGCTGTTGCATGTTTTCATTGCGACAATATACAATTAAAAAGCCTGATGCGAACCTGCAAGAAAAATTATTGACGAAACAGAAGTTTTTTTTTCTTTTTCGTGTAACTTGAACTGTACGCGTTGATTAGTTTAAAATGTTCACAGGTGGATTGTATGGTGTGTATATTGGAAACTAGGGGTCAACATGGATTAACTTTTTTTCTCAAGAGTAATGACATAGGGCCTTCACATTGAGTTTTACTTTAGTTTGTATCGTGTGTGAAATAGAGGAGAAAAGTTAAGACATTAGTGTTGTGTCATTGCAACTACGTCGTATCTCGATTTTGTTTTAAATAGGCCTAACATCATACCTGGTTTAACGAGAGACGCTCCGTGTAAAAAACATTTTAGCACCGCGGCGTTCCGGTGGGTGCGGCTTTGCGGGTACATGTATAGAGTGTACATCTTGGATATTTTTTACGTGAGATGCAACATTTTTGGCACTTTCAAACTCGCGTGTAAATGTAAATGCTAATGTACTTTGTAGGAGGTACGAAGTTGTTGTGAAACATCCCTGCCTTCAGTCATCCTAATTAATTCCATGAAGTCATACCAAGTGACAAGTCAAAAACAGGGAAACGTTAAATTTCCCGCAGTTCC
The DNA here is from genome assembly GCA_010994315.2 of Pisaster ochraceus. Taxonomy (NCBI): domain Eukaryota; kingdom Metazoa; phylum Echinodermata; class Asteroidea; order Forcipulatida; family Asteriidae; genus Pisaster; species Pisaster ochraceus. Next base: position 4,124,850 of record CM021536.1, read on the forward strand.
TCCTCCCTAATTCTACCAACGGCGCGGATTCTGCACAGGCTCTTTGCCGGTGCGGTGCACATCTCATCGCCAAAGTTTGCTTCGAATGTCCCCGTAAGACTGGCCCGTGGAAGAGCCCCCCCCCCCCTCCGCACTCCCCGGTTGCCAGATAATCTGTTGGTACAGTCTCGTCCCAGACAGATACAAGACAAAGCACCTGCTGTTTGTCTGACGATCGTCATCAATTCAAAAAAGAAAAAAACGGACCAGAGATGAGCTAGGAGTCTGAGGACGTCGTATACCTGAATACCTTAGAGGGACAGGGGCTTCCATCAATCCAAAGCGGAAATCATCTCCATGTTTAAAAGTCATGGAGGGAAATAAAGGATAGGGATAAATCAGTATTTCCGGGTAGCTCAGCATCATCCTTCCCCATGTGACGAACAACGAACTTCTTTTTTTTCTCTCTCTCTCTCTCCAGTTAGCATACAGGGTTAAAAAAAAAAATGGAAACGCAACTTGCATGAAAAAGAATTTAGTAGCTGGAGTCTGTGTATGCACACACCAGTAAAGCTCAGGGTTTAAGTTGTCATGTTAAATTAGTGTTCACAATTGTTGGAACCAAATTTTGGTCGTTTTACATTCCTGGCACCCAGCAGGGCTTACAATACAGCCATGGGTGAAAACCAGCGACAATGTTACCTTCTGAAAAAGACACCAGCACTGCCCCGAGGAGTGAAGTTCGCTGTCGCCGAGAAGTCCCACCGAGGAAATAAGAAGAAAAACAACCTACAATAAAATATACAAAAAGAGAAAAAAAAGTTGTCCCCCTTCTTTAAATGGCTAGTGGGCCTGGACCTTCAGCATCAATTTTGTTTGACAGCCATATCTAATTTTCCGTTTAAGGGGGGCCGAGTTTACACTGATCATTTTGCAATCATCTGCCTGTTTTACCGCTGAATCTTTTGGCGCCTGGTATGATTGCTTGACTGGTAGCCAGGACGTCTCCAGACAAGGCAATTGTGGGATTAATTTGGACGGAGTGGTCTCCAATAACGAGTGGGGTGGTGGTGTTGGTGGTGGTTTGGGGGGTGTGGAGACTATTGGAGCCAGCCTAGGCGTTAACTACACAGGGCAGGTTTATTTTAATTGGGTACCTGCCATGCATGTGATCTACGGAAATTTGACAATGAAGTCAGAAGAGCTTGTAATTTTAACAAGGCGTGCTTTTTTGTGTTCCTTCTTGGTAAGGTCTGTTGTGATCCTGACAAATTGCTGCGATGTGCAGTTTAGTTGTGTCTGTATCAACTTCGTCTTTGTACGAACTTTTCACCCATTCAGTTGAGCTCTTAGGTCAACATATCGATTACATTGGAGCCGGGTTATTTAAAAAAAACTAGTGTTAATAATATTAATCGTTTACTCTTTACGGCGTACAAAGTTTGTGCTGTTTTGTTGTTGTCCATCGCTGAAAGGTTTACATGCAGCAAACACGTTTTCTTTTGTCTTCCACCATCTCCTCTCTCCATAGAAAAAAGAGAGTAAATTTTGAAATGTTACGCACTCAATAAATGAAAATAATGAAATGAAAAAGAAATTGTCAACCACAGATGAGACAGTCATGATGGAACAGTCATAATTAATGCCTCCTGTTCTTTTGCGAACACGTCTCATTATACACATTTTTAATTAAATATAGCCCACGGTGAAACACAAAACACGTACAAATGTGAAACACTCCTTTTAATTAACCGGCGACGGTCTTTCTATCATAAGCTCAAGAAATTATGTCAAGCAGACTTATATATATAAAGGATGTTGTAATTCAATCGTTCCTGTATTAATTGTTTACACATCTCATTAATTACATTTGTCTAGTCAGATAATGAGTCGACACAAAAAAAAGAGAGTAAATGTTTTGAGAAGAGAGAAAATAAAGATTTCTGGGTTGCCGGTGTACAAATCCATAGAGCCTTATGCTATTAAATGATTAGCTTATGTCATTCAGGGGTTAAAAACCACACTGACCACTGGTGATGATGAAGTCTGAGCACTCGGTAAAAAAAAAAACCTGACTTTAATCAAATCAGGGAAGATATTGAATTAGGTAAGACAAAAATCAAGCCTAGTAGAAGAATACTCACCTGTTCCAGCAGGGTTACAAACCTGTCAGCTGTGCCTCAGCGCCTTAGAACAAACTGTTGATTTTGGCGTTCTAAAAAATGACCTTTGATTGATTGATTGATTGATTGATTGATTGATACTTAATACAATGGTCGGTGGTTGTTATAAGTGGTATCCGTCTTGTTCCCGGAAAAGAGGCGTAAGGCCACACGCCCTTCTCCCGGGCACACAAAGTGTTCTTCCGGGCACACGACATATCTTAAGCTATCACAAAGGAAGATGTTAAAAGGGTTGAACACAGTTAGGAAATTAAACTGGCTGGGTAGTCACTGTAAAAGAGAGTTAAAGACGGATTATGCACTGGAGATACGTCAATTGCGACACACACAAAAAACAGTTGCTTTTCCTAAATTTTGCTATTGACCTGATTTACCTGACGTCATCATGACAATAACAATTATATGTTTCGCCATTTTGGGCTATGCAGTGTAGTGCAAATTTTGGGCGACGCGGCGTTTAGCTGTTGACTCCCTAAAATGGCGAGTGTGGCAAAAAGTTGCCGAGGCTTAACGTGCGTGCATGGGGTCAGTACACTGAATTCTGAAGACAGGAACTTTTTTTTTTAACAGGAAGATGCAATGCAAGACTGGTTATGTTTGTCACTGGGTGGGTGTCCTTAGAATAAGCTCCCATGGTCAGACCTCATTGGTCACTGAGGCCAGTCTCAAGGCTTGTAAGCCACAGTGCTTTGGGCAGTTGATGATTAATTCCTAAGGTATCCATTCCAGAAAGATATCCCAATATTAGCCAAATATTGGCCCTGCCTTGAAGCATGAAGGAGCTAGGGTTTCACAGTCTATTCATCTTGTCAATGTCAACACAATGATTGTTGATAGATGAGGGTGTAAGATGAAGGGTCAATGTGACTCCTGGACGATGCCAGGGAAGATGGCGTCAGGAAATCAAGGCATGCTTGTTTAGGGGAAGGGAAAAGGGGGGGTAGACACTCTGGTATTCTGGGACTTCCAAGGGCGCTCCTTTCAAGGCCATCGAAATAAAGCAGTCCCCACCTGTCAGTTATATTGCTTGGGGTAGACTAGGGTGTCAAAAGAGTATAGCAAAAAAAAAAAGGTCTCATAAACTAATTTCATGGTTGGCAGAATCATCGCCCACAACCCAATGAGCCCCCTACAAGCCCCAGCTCAGTGGTGCTTTTAAGCATCGACTGCATCGCACGTATGCCTACGTCATTTGGAAGTGGTAAGGACGATTTTCCATTCCTCCCAATCTCAAGAACTCTGCGTTACGCTATTACGGTTGGACTATGGCATCTTGGCAAAGTCTTCTGTCTGAGAATCAAGTCGCTGTCTTCCGATGGGTAGACAGAGGCACTTCAAGCAGAGTGTCCATACTAACAGGTATCGTAGCATTTCAATGCTTGCTCTGTTTAGTCTGTCTCGAAGGACAGACTCCTGGACTCCCTGGCACTTATTATTGGGTCTTATATGGATTGAAACACTGTTCACAGTTTTGCCCGGACAGACTTTGAGTCCCTCCGTATTTTTACCGATTTATTGACTTTATGAAGTACGCGCACAACCTAGGATGTTTGTTACCATGATGATGTTAAGCTAGTTTAGAAAACCAGAGGAAACGTTGATGTGCATTCAAAAGATGAAAATAATTCTATAACACCAGGTTGTAATTGTCAAAATGCTGTTAGATTAACTTTGTCTGAGTTCTACGGAAACCTATAGTCTTGTCAGCACACATTAGGAGAGATTGGTGGGTGCGGGTGTGGTGCCCATTGACTTACAATACAAACCACAACGTCTAATCACATTGCCTCATCTCGACCATAAGTCAGAAGCAATCAACCACCGACTTCATACAATATGACTTTGTTACATAAATGATATCTTTAGGAAACGAAAGATTTAATACGAACTGGCAAGCTTCCCCGTTCAGGTACTTCTCAGCGTGGCCCACACCTCTCCCGATCTGGATCCGATATCCTTGTCTGGAAATGAGGTTGTCAAGGTGACCGGGGATCCCTTTATGGTTTGGGCCACTCCCCTGGGAACGAGGTTTCCTTCTCGGGGATCTGTCGGAGATTTTAAGTAATTGTAAAATTGTCCTATTGGATACAGTATCACTATCAGTACTGGGACAACTTGGTTACCAGCTGATTGATTCAGGGGACCATGGGACGTGCCTCCCCCCTCCACATGAGATGTAACTGTATAGACAGTCACCCCGAATGCTGTGGGTGTTTCAGTAAAATTGTCTGCGTACAAATTAGAATGATTTTAATTTGAACTCATAGTTGAAATTCAAAAGTCTTGGAACCTAAATGCTTGTCCTTTTTTTTGGAAATTTTTTATATTGGGGTACTGTGTCAACATTACCCATAGTAGTGTATTGTCGGCCACGTGGTATCTGACAAGTTAGTAGGTGCAGGAGGAGGTGAGGGAAGATTTTAACAACCTTTCCACCCTTTATCCATGCTTTGTGTCTCAATAATTGTCTTTTAGTCTTGCGGGAATCTTTGAAGAATAAAAAAAGACACACTGACGGTTTACAAAGGGAACATGCACTGCAAGGAAGGGAGGATTGAATGTACACGTCAAACTTAGTTGAAGTGATGTCTACTGGCAAGCTCACTACCCCCAGTCCTTTAGCCAGTTCCACAACCTTATCAATCATGGTATAGGATCTCAAAAGACACGTCAACCCATGAGTTACTTTTGTTCCCATTTTGTTTCCTATATTTTGTTCACATGTGTTGTTAGAAGTGCCATTGCATACCAGTGACGTGTACAGTTCAATCATGACTGGCGTATGTCAGAAACTCTTTTGCTCCAACAAAGGGGACGTTTTTGACCATAGGCCTATGTCGGGGACTTTGCACACTGAAGTTATGAAAGGAAAAACAAAAATCCCATCATTTCACCTTTTTTTGTGTATATATCGTTTTGTTTGTGTGTGTATCCATCTCTCATTTAGTATCAGAAAGTAAGCCCAAGACGTGGGGATAAACTGCAATTGCATACAAATTGCTGCCATAGATTCAGATACACTGTGACGTAGCCCCCCCCCCCCCCCCCCCCCCCCCCCCCCCCCCCCCCCCCCCCCCCCCCCCCCCCTCAACCACCACCACCAAAGTATGGATTGCAAATAACCTTACCAGCAGTCATCAATATCCTCCCTTATGACTGTAACATCACAATAGAAAATTAATTATCCAGCAGCGCGCGCGGGTTGTGGACTCCTCAAAGAAACGATCGGAACGCTTCCATCAAAATCAATCCATTCAGGGTTTGTTAATACACAGCAACACATGTCGGAATTACACAGTCCCCTCAGGGTGTTCTCGTGTACACTTTACATATTAGGTCTACCCATTCCGTTTGATTTTTAAACATTTTTTTTCCCCTCCCCGTGTTACTCACTGTCGGATCATTGATCATTTTATAGATGTCTCGTCAAAAGAAGAAGTCGAATGCAACTTACAATGCGGCGTCGGCGATTGAACAATTGGAGTCGGGAATTTTAGAAACAAATTTCCGGTTGTGTTAAAAAGGCTGAGGTCAAACGTTAAAGTTCACGTGTGTGTGTGTTTGTTGGATGGTGATCCAGTTGAAACTGACTCCTTCCTGATGTATACAATGTTTCAGTAATTTAAGATCCAGGCAGCCTGAGAATGGATTCCAAGTAATATAGGAACCTAACTCTGACCTGGGTGGTCAGGTTGTGATACCACCTAACTGAAAAAAAGCAGCAGCATCACTGGAAAGAAGGGCTGTAGTGGGAGCGGAACCAGTCATTCCAGTGGTGTACCATTTGAGGAGTAGACCACGGGCAAAATGTCTATGCCAAGATATACTTTACCTAACTCTTACCAGTTTCTTGTAGTGTGACGTTGAAAGGATGTGGGAAATGTTGATGTGAGCAGAGACTCTCCGAAATCACCTCCATGCCTAAATTCACTGTGAAATCAATGGGTCATCAGAAAACAATATTATTGTTTTTACAGTTTGTGGAGTCACGTCAGACAGTGCACTTGTGTCAGGACATAGTTTAATGGTTTGATAATCACAGGAGATGTTTAACACAGACTAAAGTGATGACAAACACATCAAATGACAAAAACTACCACTAGTTTGGATCCTTCCCCCCCGACCCGATACACCTGTTAGTGCTAATCCCCCAAGGCACCAGACTAAACTCTCAGAGGCCATCTGTCTAAATTACTTGACGTGTTCGAGTGAGACACACGCCCCAGCGTCCAATCAGAGGGCTCGGTCTGGGCATGTGTTTCTAGGAAGTTGTACGTGTGACATCATCAAATTAATCTGTCTAATGAGAATAGACTAAGCATGACCATCACTGCATCCTCTTGTACTAATTGAAATATAATGACGCAGGGAACATTTCAGTATCCCCAAAATTGGCCCTAAGTACAATAGGAGATTGGCTTCAATTTTGGATGAAGCTTTTATTTTTGTAGTTCCATGTACTGTATGTAGTGTACTTGGGGTTTTGTATGAAAATAAGAAACTTTATCTGTACAGCTGTTTTCATTTGCTGAATATCAGTGTTACAGAATACCATGCAAGCCTTGGTAGTAATCAAACCAAAGCTACAGCACTGTGGTGCCCAACAATCAACAAAACACTCGTGGGAAAAAAAGGGTTCTACCATAAAACTTTGTCCGATCATTCTATGTTGAAAACATGTTAGCACTCGTAGCTTAATACTTCTTGAGAAATGTATGCATAGAAAGGCTCACATTGAACTGAACGTTTTGCGGTTTAAGGTGAAGTCTTTCTTTTTTTCATACTTTTTGGAGTATGCATTTGGCATAATTTTTAACAAAATGAGAACACTTGGTTGCAGTTTTGTTCAAAGTTTCATAACGTGGTGTACTGAACCATTTAGCTTCTACTAGATGATGACTCTTTCAGAGATAGTTCTATGGAAGATTCGTGGAGGGGGGCGGAGATTGGTGGGGGTTTATCTTGAATACCTTCTTGCACCCTGGAAAAGATAGTAAGACAGGCCTGCCGCCTCCTTGGTTACGCATCACCTGCGTGTGTCTGTCTTCAAGTGGGAGTCGGGGAGCCTCCTGGCTGGAATGCTCTCAATTAAACGGGTCAAGTCTCCTTTCGCAAAGTAACATAATTTTATGTTGATCGTACACACACACTGCCTTGGAGTAGTGCCATGGTATGTGGTGGGAGGAATGAGGGGTGAATCAAGGGTGAGGTACTGTAAGAGAGAGGCACCCAGCTGGGAAAAGGGGGTTTACAAGCTCTCATTTTCAACTGGAAATGAGGGTGTAAATAAAGAGGAAAAACAGAGACCTATCTGAATAGGTAGAGAATGGAGAGGGGGATACATGTCTGGGGAAAGAGGATCCTGTCGATTTGAGTTTGTCTCTACAAAGACAAAGCCGGGGAGACTGTAATAAGAAATGATGTCCACTGGGACGAATGTGTGAAAGTTGGAGGGTAAAATAAGTAGTGTGTCCATGACATGTAATCCGATGATGCATACACGTCCTAAAATGAGGCGTTTGCCACAAGGAGTTGAGACAAATTTGAAAAGAACAGAAACATAGACTGAAGAGAGGAGGGTGGGGGAAAGGAAGGGGTGCATAGAGGAGGTCCCCAAAACATAATAATACAAAAAATCCTTGTGTACATCTTACTTGACACATATTTTTGTACCAATATCGACAGTATGAGATCAATATAAAATCCTATTTTAAAATATACACAAATATTGGTTTGCAACAAATTTCTGTGAAGGTTATCGTTAGTGACATGTTGGTATAAAACTTGAAAGCAAGTAAGTTATTTTTTTTATAGTTTTGATACCTTGCATGCAGCAACTTGGACTGATGTGTTAAGGCCAAGGGGTTAAATCACACACATCTAAAGGTTGTAGTGATCTTTGCGTGTTGATTAATGAAACAACCCGAGGGTTTCAGTTGGATTGCTGATCCTTGATAAGTACTACCGTATACCGGTGGGTGACAGTTTTCATTTTGTTCTCAACAATATTATTATTCATATCGAACAATTTTTCAATTTTCAACACGTCAGTTCTGCTGACGAAGATTGAAGTGTGTGGCTGTGATCAAATCGTTTTCAAAAAAGTATGAGTCAAACAAATGATGTGGTTAAGTTCACAAGTGCATCGGGGTGGTCAAGTGATTGTTTGGGGGAAGGGGGGCTCGAGGGGATTTTCCCAAGGGTTCATTCTCAACGTAAAATCAATCAAATATCTTCCATCAGTTCCATCAGTTAACCCCATTTCAACAAAGAAGAAAAGTTGACAGCAAAACAAGGATAAGACGATGCAAAATAATACATTTCCCTTGTTTGTTTGATAAATTGATAAGAGCGTGTGAATAGTCACTTATATTCCTGTATTGTGGCCGAGTATATGGGAAATGAAGTGTGTGTTTCTCTAATGTATATCATGTACTTTTTAATCACCTGTTTCCTCAAGCTATGTGTGACATATTTGCATCACGGTACTAAGCCGCGAAGGCCTCCTCCCCAGTATACCCCCTGGCCCAGTCACTACTAAGCTCTAAGCCCCGTTTTCCTGAATTAATCCCCAAATCCAACCCCCTGTTTAGTGGGAAAAAACTTGGTGATTTCACAGGTTCGGATGTCACGGGTTGTTATCTGTTAAACGGAGTGGTTAGTGCGTGTTGCACCTGTTCTTGGATGACCTAGACAAACTGAAGTGAAAAACAATCTGCTGATGAGTATGATAAGATACTTCCCCTCTATCCAGATATTAAAAAAAAAATACACTACCCCATTCAAACCAATCGTCAGTGAATTTGATTAAAATAAATAGTCATATCATACATTTATTGGACTTGTACCGTGTAGTGCCTTGTTCATGCACCCATAACTTGCGAGATTCCAGCGAAATTTCTGCAACCCATCAACCTAGCAATACCCGCATCAGTCGTGACAGATAAACACCTTTTTTTTCTTTCTGTGCGATGATTGTGGTTTAAACACCTAAAAGCCCTAAAGTACATTACCTATTCAATAATTCACGGAATGCATGATGCATGTATAGGTTTCACGGACACTGCACTTTTTTGGGGGATTATTCCTGACACATTTTGATTCCCCCCTGGGAGCGAGAGATGGCGAGCAGGGAAAACACAAATTTCTATTATTTTGGTGATTTTAATTGTTCTGACTGCAAGCAAACACTCTTGGGCGTTCTCTAACAATCAACGCCCATCAAGTTCCCCTGACGAAGTTGTCAATTTTTTAACAAATAAAAAAACGAAGAGACTCCAGTAAAATCGCCATTCATATTTACCATCCTGCGTTCCCCGAGTTCACGTGGCTAACGAACATTACTTGTTTAAGACTCGAACAATGTACTCGAGAACGAAAGCTTTATACTCAAACCCTTATTAGAATCCTCTCCCCCAAAAAGTCACGTAATTATCATCACTGAGGCGTGTAAAAACTGAAACGATGACATGTGTGTGTGCAACTGGGCATCGAAACCTTCCTCCCCTGAGCACTGATAAATTCAATGACTTCTCTGACTCATTCTGGTTTATAAGCAAAGTGTTAAACGAGACAGTGAATATAGAGATGTAAAAGCAAGTTCCATTTATGTCAGGGCATTCCAAACAAATGTGCACTGCTCATTTACAGACCTGCATCTCTGTTTTTGTTTCATGAAATTCCACTTATCCCCAAAGAAGAGGTGTTTTTCATCCAAAACATTTGAATCCAAAGAAGTCTTCGGGCATGGAGCCTTTATCAGGCACCTGCAAGCACACAATTCTTTGCAACGAGATTTTTTTTTTCTTCATAATTTCTTGCAATAACTTCGATGACCAATTGACCACAAACTATCCACATGTTTGTTATTTTTTATGCATAATGTTGGGAGACACCAAGTGAGGATACTGGTCTTTGACAATCATTACCAAAAGTATAACCCTGCCTTTTCGTATGCTGACACATCTTAAAGACATGTTGGGCATCATCTTACTATCTTTAAGCTACGTCATCGTATCAAATATTTTAAAAGTGCGGTGAAGTTGTCCATGAAGGGGAAAACGGTATCCGGGTGTACAGCTCAAGGCTGTTTCCTCTCCAGGGAGCTGGGAACGTTTGCAAACTAATAATTCACTAATGACCTGAGTAATATTACAAAGTACTGTGGATCCATCAGTTTTGTATTAAACTAGCTTATAGTGAGATGAAGAGAGTCAATGTCTAGATATCAACCTACAACGGGACAGAAACAAATTAAGGATTCATGGAATATCCATCTGGCGGAGTTGACTTAAGACGACATTTGGCAAGTTGCGGGTCGAACTCACGAGAAAGGCTCTTTTACCATGGACTATGCTTGCCCTTTACGAGCGATCAACATACTTACAGAGTGTGGTTTTCAGTTTTCTAGACATCAACAGAAAGCTATCACTCACTCTCTCTCTCTCTCTAAATTCAGATGAGAATAGTCTCCTCCTCAAGGACACATCAATAAAAAAGTATTTTCCTTTTGTGGCTCTAAAAGTCCCGTAATCTGATTTCTCTAATCTTTGATTCAGGTGACTTTGCTAATCCCTTAAACCCTAAGTGCCCTTAATCCTTCCAGGATTAAATGAATGGCTCAGTGGGGAATAAGATCGTAATACAAAATCCTGACGTGTATAGCCAGAAATTGACAGTGTGGGGATTAAATGCGGATGGAAAAGAGCAGATTTAACTAAATACAAGAAAAATGTATTGACGGGAAGGAGATTAGTGTGACGATTAAGACGCAGATAATGAATGGTGGATGATTTTACACAAGCTGATAAATGATTAAAGGTACTATCTGACCCAAGATATTTTCATGAGAAATGGTTTCATGCTTCAGGCAAATACAGAGTGAATACCGATGTCAACAAGCTGTCGGGTCGTGATCATTTGTTTTGTTATAACAATTTTCAGTTTAAGGGAATGTAGGCCTATACCTTTGGTTTTTGGAACTGTTCGATTGTTCTAATCCTGTCGTTTTGCAAGTATGCCTATATTTTCATCGATTATCAGAACCAGTGCCTCGTGTGATCACGGGGCAAATGATCCATGGTGTGATGCACACACAAAGTCTGTGCATAACACATACAAAGTCTTACAATGCTTATATCACAATAGACCATGCAGCCTGTGTCATCACATGTTAACAAAATAGCCACAGGGCCTGGGCTTCCTGCTGGCACAATCTGTACCCATCCCATTGAAAGCAAATCTTATAATATTTTACGGAGATTGCACTTTCTGATTTGTATCAACTTTTGATAATGAAGAAATTTGGCACATCCCGAAACTTGTTCAGCTGTTACTGTTATAACTGTCGGATTTATGACACAAAATGTAAACATTTCTGCATGATCAGTGCAGTATATTGCCTGCCAGAAAGGCCCTGGAGTGTACAAGGTTACTTTTTGTGAATGAATGTGTCCTGGTCTGTGGAACTAGTTTACAATTGACAGCCATATTGTAGGCGTACGAATCTCTTCTTTGAAAACAAGTTGTGGTTCTGAAAAAGGCCTGGTGGGGTGTAACCCCTTAATGCAACAGTTTAAGTGTTGGTGTAAACAGTCTTGAAACCATCAAAGAGCAAGAAAAACAGCAGCGAAACCATTCTTCGGTTTCCTTTTGATGGTACACGACCAGCGGAATAACTGTAAACTGTTCTGCATCTTCCCCTTTCGTTTTACCTCCAGCTGTTAACAGTTACCTACGATCAAAGACTAATGGAGTCACAATTGTTCTGCATTTTCTATGGATGACAATTATCGCCCCATTAGCCTATAATATGTTAATCGGACGTAACAGAGAGCTTATTTAACACACAATGGGGATTAGTCGAGGATTAACGTGTTAGCTTTGGGTTGGCCAAGTTGAAGACTCCCACCCATGCTATACTGTGGCGCAGCTCTGATCCTGTACACAGTACTAACACTAACAGTGCGTAGAAAATGAATATACCCTGATAGGGACTCTTTTCACCCTAAAGGGGGTTGTTAATGGTTCCCGAATGAGCGACTAGGCAAAATCGTATCAAGTAAAGAGTTAGGAAATCATTAATAAAACAATCTTAGATAAGCATATACACTGTTTTATTGTCACAAAACAATTGTCACTTTTCAAGGATTCGAGTATCCATCAAATCTGCATACATAGGCCTAGTGTGTCATTATCCTTGATTTGTAATTCACCGGAACAGGGCTTTGCGTTTGTTAAATGCTGGCTTTCTATTCTTGCTTCATGAGTCGTCACATTGAACTTAGTTAAAAGACAAACAACTTTCCTCATGTCCTATGACAGCACTAGTGTTGCCTTCCTATAATTGCAGCTGTGTTCATCATTATTTAGTTGCATTGTGTTGTTGTTTTGTGTGTGTGTGTGTGATCGATAGACATTCGCCCCAGACCAAGGTTACACAACTTTTTGTTTCTACAAATCATTTGAATTTCTCCAGCTCAGAAGTTGTGTTCAGGAGTTTTCAATCTTGTGAATTCCTCTGTACTTTCTAGCGTTCCTCTTTTGGATCTACGGCATTTCCGTGTTGCACTGGAACCGTGATTCTCGTTGATAATACAATTTATTTATTTCCCAGTAGGATTCAGTGTTGGCAAGTCATATCCGTACTTCTTTAGATATCTCGTAAAAATCTTTAGTAATTTGTCTACATGAATAAAAAACAAAAAACAAAACAAAACACGTATATTTTGTTTTCATAACTTTTGAGTTGTGCAATCGTAATTAAATCAAACTTTTATATTATTTTTATAAAGCTTTCTCACGGAAATTTCAAAAGCAATTCTTCTGAGTTAAAACTTTGCATTTTTCAGGAAACTGTCTTGAGGTTCATTGATGGAAATGTATTTCTTCTGTTTTGGTTTTGTAAAGACGAGATGAGTCAGACCTAATCGGTATTAGTTGACAAAATTCATTCATTCATTCATTCATTCGTTAAAAAAAAAAACATAAACAAAATAAAACCTGTCAGCACAAAGCTGAAATATACAATGGCATTACAAGATAAGACAAAACAGTAACAAAGTTGCAAATAAAAGATATAAAAATGGCAACACCGAAACACGGGGGTACACATCTACATATAGATAACATTACACAAACTGTAAGTCGTTAAAACAATGACATTTTAGATGATATTAATGTTGTAATTGTTGCAATTGAAGACATTTCAACTCATTCTTACGATTTGAAGGCCTACCCTACCTCTCTGAAGCACATTTTTTCTTGTCTTTTCATAAAAGCTACCTCTGTTCCCAAGCGCCGTGAGCTTTCCGCGCGAATAAAAACAATTAGCCATTCTCCCACTACTCTCATCAAAATCAAGACTTCGTCTCCGCCGTGCGTGCGAACACTTAACCGGAAGGATTTAACACCTACAGCACATGTCTATTCGTGTCACAGCTCATTACGCGGCCCATGTTTTATTCCAAAATGCCTCAAATCCCCAGGAAATGTACTTAACCTGTTCCTCCCCCCTTTGCATTTCGCGCCGCGCTGGCTCGCAATTAATTTAGTTTTGTTTTGCGGCGTCGGAGAGGAGAGTAGGGCCAGGGATGAGTATTATTAGGCGCTATTGGCCAGAACTGAATCTGTCTGATTTGACCGAGTGGAAATGAAAACGGATGTTTCAAAGCCTCATAGGGGCGGATCAGTTTTTTTACTTGGGGGGGGGGGGGGGGGGGTGACAGAAACCAAAACCCTGAAGATGTAACTGGAAGGTTGTGATGATTGCGTGCATGACGGAAGCGGGCAGTAGGACTGTAGCGAAATTTGTGATATAGGCCTATTTGATATGGTATAGCTGAAATGAAAAAGAGAGTAACACAAATTTTAAGTTTTGCTCAAAATGAGTATCGAATACAATGACATTTCACACCATGTTAACGTGAGGGTTAGAGACTTGTCATTTTGTCCACACTTTCACGAGGTTTCTATCTAGTGCAAAATGAGTGCATCACAAAACTGAACTTTACCTTGGAGGCCCCTTCTTTAAGGTACGCAATAGAGGCTGAACCTTCTACCAATCTGCGGCCAGTAAACACACAACCCACATGCAATCTGTGATTTCAGGTTCAGAGTAGCTTGAATGTTTCTACTAAATCCCCAACTACTTGTTTGAAAAAAAGTTATTACCTTTTTTTTACGGAAATAGAAGAGAATTGAACACGGGCTATATAGCCTAATGCTATTCTTTCTTCTTTTCAGCCCCCTTTTTTTACAGCATCATGTTATAACCGGCTTTTTATCCCACCTAACTATAGACCAGACTTCAGTCTTAGACTGACCTTCAGTCATCCCATTTGTAGTCTGCCATCAAATCCATTTGTTTTGAAGAGTAAACACAAATCAACTGTTAGGGAACACCAAATCAGAGGCCATTAATGTAAAGGGGTGTTCTAGACACACGAGAAAGTGTGTCAAATCCACAAGATAAACAAACAAGCTACACGTTACATACCATTCTTAGGGGGACCACCCACTTGTGATCAATACAGCAAAATGTGGGTGCTTGCGCTGACTTGTGTACGGTATATAATACCGCCACTGTCCATTTCAAAAGGTTGAATTCGTTCAACAAGGGTTCATTCAGAACATGTTCAGAAGTATCAACAAGGTTGAAACATTCCAAACTATTTAATTTTTAAACATCGAAATAAACCATCACAGCTTTTTATTTCAAAGTTGGGTCACAATAACTTGTGTGGATACTCTGGTCTTTGACTACCCATGTTGGCCGCGTGCTCTAATCGACTGATA
>CM021536.1:4142690-4154165 GCA_010994315.2 Pisaster ochraceus
TGAAGAAGGATGGTTATTACCCTTTTCACAAACTAAACGGACTACAAACATGATCATAAATCTGAACAGTTAAATTTTATGTTTCCCGTGTAGTTCCTTCCTGGGATTAAAAATTCTGAAATTCACTACAAATTGGAACACGCAAAATCCGCTGTTTGAACTATAAGCATTGTAAGTATAATATGGTGTACTTGACCTGTCTGATCACAGGAACCTGGACAGTAACCAGATCACCTGCATCATCGACGGAGCCTTCAGACCTCTGAGAATGCTGGAAACACTGTGAGTATTGACCGCGTAACCTCTGTTTGCAAAAAGAAGAAGAAGAAGAGCGACCTTGTACATTCCAGCGCATTTTCTGGCAGGCAATAAACTACACACTGGTCGTTATGGGAAATTTTACATTTTGTATCACAATTTCCACATTAACTCAATAGTTAAGAAAGTAACACCTTAACAGGTCTTAGGTTTGCCCCCATTCAACACATTATCAAAAGCTTACAAAAACCGCCCAGTGCAATCTCCATGTAATATAGAATAGTGTTTTATGAGCTCTCCCGTCGAGCTGTGTACAGCACGTGCCTGCAGGAAGTCCAGGCTGTGTGGCTCTTTTGTAAACATAGGCCTAACTAGAAATGTGACTGCAGTCCTAGGCGTTTACCGAAGTTCAAAGCTGACTTCCGAACTTTTGGGGGTTCACAACTCGGAACTTTGTCAAATTTAGTTTGAAGGTCATTGTGTGTGAATGCAGTGGGGGGTCAGTGCTTGGGTCGCTTGTGGTAGTTTAGAATACTGGTTGAAGGCAAGTCGGCAGCTCCCATACCTCCCTATACCAAAGAGAACGTATGCCCTTGTCACGCCCCTTATATGAACCCGCCTCAAGAAAACAATAATATTGTTGTTTTTGTATTTGTTCCGAGCGGAAATGAATCACCGGCTCCTGATCAATTTTAGATTTATTTGGGAGTTTCAGATTTCCTGGTGATTTTCCGTAACTTATCAAATTAGATGACAATTCCTTCGATGTTTAACGCAAGCTCTGCATCTTCCATCCCACTAGTGATTTGTAATTCATCACAATACATTTGTTTGTTTGGGGGGAAACAAAGAAGTCTCCATCAATTCAAATTTACAAAACAATTGTATTTTTACCACCCTGGCAGCTGCCTTTGTTTTGATTCCTGTAACTTAGAGCAGTGCATTTAATTGCATCAAATTTTAATGTTTTGGGCAATTGGTTTCAGTCGCTTCAGTGCGTGACATCCGCGATGTCAATCTGTATAGAATACTGGTAGATACGATAAGTTAATTAAGAGATGGTGGAGTTTGCTTCGAACAAGTGTGCCAAGTTCCCCTCCCTTCCTGTCCCCGTGGAGGGCCTCTAACGTACGCAGGGAAGAGGGGGGGGGGTCTGTAGTAAGGCATGTTCTACTTGTAATAGGTACTTCCACTCAACGATTAGCATGTCTGCAGGAATGCTGCAAGGGGGCACCGAGGCAAAGACCCAGGGGGTGTAGAGGCAATAGACTAATCGGCAAACTGTCAGATGAAATAATCTTATTGGCCAATCAGAAGTGTTGAATGATCGTGTACACGCATTTCTGGTCAATACATGCATAATTCATGTTGATTATCTCGAAAAGTTTAAAACTTATGTGTCTGGTTTTGTTTTCGTGTTTAAACACCCAAATGCTTCAGGCTGAAATTGTCTCGCGTGTATTTTACACGTGCCTTGGGCAGATGTGAGCCGCTTGCCAAAGGTTGCAATCAGTGGAAGGGATGTCCAATGTAGCCCAAAGAAAATGCATACCACTTTGACTTTGTCACAGTTCATTCAATGGCCAGTGCTGTGTGCAAAAAAATGTGTCCATCATAGCGAAAAAGTTGACTTTTCTTTCGAAAATGTACAAGTTAATTAACACCATGAATTTTGTCGGAAACTCCTGTCACAATTCTCCTGATGATCACCCGCCTAAAAATACAGTCAGACCCGATTTATACTTGAAGTGCGAAAGTTCAGCAAATATCCTTGCATTTTTGTTTCGTTAATGCCCTCACGTTTCAGCTCTATAGTAGAGACTTTCTCAATTGCTAAAAATCTCACCATGGGGAAAAAGTGTGTTTAGTTATTGTTTGGGTCCCCCCAATTGGCCTCGCATTCACTTTCAACAATAGCCCCAGAGAAGTTCCTTCACCCGAATGGACTTATTTTCTTGACCATTGCTCTTGATTTCCTTACGCAGGACTTTGAATAACAACAATCTGACAACGCTGAGCAGTAGCAGTTTCACACACATGACATATCTCAAGACGCTGTAAGTATGGAGACAGACTCGATTTCATTTCCCCCCATCCTTCTCGCATCCCTTCACTTCCTGTGAAGTAAACATAGAGAACGACGTCTATTTCTTCAGACTCTGTGAAGCAATTCTGAGACAAACAACCTCTTCATTTCGTTGGGCGATTTTAAGTGTAGTTATCCTTTCTGTTGACCTCAAGAGTCTAAAATTAACGTTGTTTAGACTTACCCTAAGAAAGGGTCAAAAATGTGGTATTCCAAAAACCTAAATCGTTTTTTGTTTGTTTGTACTTTGTTTGTTTGTTGGGGTGTCTGTTTTTTTGTTGATTTGGTGTTTTTTGAGGTAACTGCATCATCTCTTTGTCAGGAAGGTAACGTTGTTAAGAAGGGGAAGGGAAGGACCGACGGTGGCTAGCCAAAGTTTAGTAAAACCGTGTACCCTGCACCCATCTGTCTGAGAAACAAATATAAAAAGGCCTTTGTGTTCACCATCGTCATTTCTTTAGCATTTGTTTTTAGGGAGCGTCTAAAAAGTCCGGCCCGTTCTGAGCGCGAAAAAACGTTCACGTGTGGGCACACGCCCGCAATCCATCGGAACGCGAGAACCTTCTGCGGGGCCGCAAACATTGTGCCGAATTGCGGCAACAATTATTCCATTCACAAATGTATTATTTGATTTACACAAGTTGGAGTTTTGTACGTTCCCATGGAGCGTTCCGGTGGTCCAAAGGTCTGTTCCATAATACACGCGTGCTGGAATGCCTATTTCTGATCCAATATTACTAAATAAGAACGCTCGTACCGTTCGAACTTTTGAGACGCCCCGTTTTGCTTGTCAAGGGAAGGGGGGAATTAGAGCAGTTTGGTGCAGCTCCTTCCACCACCCAAACATCTGCAAATGGTCAGTGACCTGTTGTTTTCTTCAAATGAACAGGTACACTTTGAGTTCAGCTCATTTCTCACCATCAGATCTAAAAACATGGCTCTACTTAAAACAAAAAAGAGAGAGGATATGTTTCCGACTCAAGGTACCTCACCTTATTTAAAACTGGGATAATGGCGAGGTCTGATTCAAATGCTAGGTAGAAGTTTGCCACTGTCTGTGCCTGAACAAAGACCGGTATCCTCACTTTTTGTATCCCAACGTGCATAAAATAACACACCCGTTTGGGGCCATAAAATGGTCATCGAAGTTGTATGAAAATAATGACCGGAATAGACACCTTTGTTGCATATCGTCTGCTTAGAACTAAAGGCTAATTAATTGCAATTTCATATTCGTAATGATCAAAAGGTCATTAAACGAAAACTGTGTGGAAATTTGAAAAAATAGATCAACAAATGAAGACCACTCTTGATCAATAAACCCCGTTTACAAGGAGCTCAAAAAATATGCCAAAGTAATTTTCTGAAACCCGTACAAGTTGCCTAATGACCTTATAGTTCTGAGCAGACGATACGACTCTGAGCTTTCAGATGCCTGAGAATAGTCTTTATGCCAAAAGCTCGCGGTGAACAGTTACCCTTTTCTCTAAAACTATACACACTACTTCAAAGGGAGTCGTTTCTCACAATGTTTTTTACTATCAGCGACTCTCCAGTGCCCCTTAGAGTAAGAATGTATGGTCTTTGACTTGTAGAACAATTACCAAAAGTACACTTTGGCTTCAAGACCCTGCACAGCTTCTGATAATGTATCATCCGTTCTTGTACACTTTGACTTGCATGTTCACACCCCCCCCCCCTCCCCCGACTTCGCACCAAAACCTTCTGGAATGGATTAATTCGGACTTGTTGCGTCCGATCGTCCAATACATCAATTCTGTCTACCGTAAATCTATCACCGTCTTCTTGTTTTGGGTTGTTATGACTTCTTTTTTTTCTTTCTTCAGGCGGCTGTCAGGAAACAACTTGTACTGCGACTGCTACCTGAGCTGGTTTGCCAGCTGGCTCGGGCTTCATCCACGCCTTGCCTTATCCACTCGCTGTGCTCATCCGCAGCAATTCAGAGGATTCAAGATACCTGAGCTGCAAGTCACCGATTTCAGATGCACAGGTAAGACGCCTCACACTAATGCAAGATAAACACCAGCATTGGAAATACTCTCAGGAAAAACTAAGGTCCTGTTTTTGTCTTTCAGAAGTCCATTTTATTCAACGTTTCAAAGAAACGCAGCTCTTGGAAAGTGTGTTATAGAATTTCGTCGCCGTTTTCCTGTATAATGTCAAAAGGCGAGATTCGAGATTTACATTTGATACTGTGCTTTTATAGGTTGGAATTGCAAAACTGCAAAACTTAAGTCACGGTTTCCAAAACGACATCTCGTATGACTTTGTAAACCTCTCCGTTGACTCACTTATTCCTTTTAAATTATTAACTAATTTCAATATCAGTATTTAGTCAGAGATAAGTGTCTTTTTGTGAAAACTCAACATTTTGATGACCTACTTGCACGCCAAAGTGAATAACGTGTTTTTACGTATAGGAAACGGGTCACCCATGTCACGCGATCATGCAGTAGCATAAGAGGGTCTTCGTGAACCCCGGAACATGATTTGACCTACATCGATGATTTGACCTACATCGATGATTTGACCTACATCGGTGCTCTTCTTTCACATGCATCTTTGGGGATGCGTGGCTCTTCGTGAAAACGCAACATGCAATTATTGAGTTATTGTTGGCCCTTTCCTTTATTAACCAATAATGTTTCGTTTTAATATGAGTGGCTTTTTGTAAAATTGGAGACGGGTTTTGTTCTCTTAGAATTCATTCGCTTGACTTCAAGCCTCATATAGAAGTCGTTCAATAAATTCCTCTGTTGACATGTCGGAAGGATACAAAAGTGTTTAAAAAATGGATACCGAAAAAATGGTGTTTGTCGTGCAAACAAAACGCGAATTTGAAAGTTGACGCAATGTTGTTTGTTTGTTTGTTTGTTTGTTTGTTTGTTTGTTTGTTTGATTGTTCTCTCTCTTTAAATATGAATTAAATCTACGTTGTTTAAAGGCCAAGTCAAGTCACTGCTATTCCTCAATAACAGTTTCTCGTTTGCTCAAAAATTAACACTTTTTTTGTCATCAATCACTCATTACAAAGTCTTGACGACGCTTATTTTGCAAATGATTGATAATTTTGATAACTACATCCTCTGCTGCTACCGAACGCCGTGACTGAAAAATAGTGCTGAATGTAACTTGAGGTGGGACGGGTGGGGGGGGGGGGGGGGGGGGGGGGGGGGGGGGGGGGGGGGCGGTGGTTACTCGCTGGATTATCGAGGTACCTGTTGCACACTGCACTGAAACTTCGACTCATTGGAAGTCACATCCTGTTAGTGCTTGGGATTAGAAAAGAGTACATTGAGGGAAATCTAGGCCAAGCCTATAGATTAGCAGGGGCCCAGCCCAGGGGCAGTTTACGGTTACATCACTTTGAATTGCCTTTACAGTAAAGTTATACATTCTGAGTGTTACTGATAGGGACTTATCGTGCATGCTGTCATCGTCGTTGTGATGATGAGTGGAATTACAGATCCAGTTGTCTGGTGACACACTATACAAGGCTAAACCGGCAATTTTCACTCGACAAGTTTATCAGTGAGCCATTTGCTAGTTAGATTTGAATGATGTCTTGTGTGACGCTTGCTGGTTCACAAGTGATTGCCAAAAAAAAAAAAAAAAAAAAAAAAAAAAAAAAAATTCTCAGACCACGTCCAGTGTTGGTTGTTGGCCACATTATTGTAGGGGCAAGCTTGGTTCGTTGCATTAGGAAACGACAAACACCCACACATGCCTCTCAAAGGAATGCAAGGCGCAAGGATACCAGGCACGGCATTACCAGAAGAGTGGGGACAGTAGAACAAAGGAATACAAAAGGGACAATGCTGTCCTCACATTGGAATCCTTTGTATTTTTGTGTCCTCACATTTTTTCATGCGCTAAGTCTACGGAGAGTGTTAAGGTAGCGGGACAAAGGAAAGTCCTCTACATAGATAGCAATAAATTGATGTATGTCTTTGCTGATCTGGGGTTTGTGACGCAAAAGCTTGCCCGACTCAATGTGGCACAGCACGGTGAAATTAGTCCGAATAATTCAAATTGGGCGTAAAATAATATTGCAACCGATCAAGATTGTATGTAACCCAACGTTGTCAAATCTAACTTGCATTATGGCTTATTGTGTTGGTGCCAAGAGTCCATCCACACACTTTTCTATGTACACGTTATTGCGTTGATATAATGTATTATACTGCCATTGTATATTACTCATGCTTTGGTGTAGACTGTGAGTCTGATGGGTGGAAAGGGAAGAATTTGAAATTGGAAGTTAGGCTGGTGAACCGATTCCGCTGAAAAACCTTAATTTCTATACACAGAAGCCCCGCCGTGTGCTTTATTACAGACTCAATAAATTGCACTCAAGGTCCAATTTCTTGTCAACGATTTCCACAGTGTTTTCGGTTTGCGCAAAATTATTTATTTATTTTGTTAACGCGTGTAGAAAACCATACATTTCTTGAAAACCAATGGAAATTTTTTTCCTAAACCTTGAATCATATTCTGTTTTGTTTTTGTCAAATGGGGCTTTGTTCACAAGGTGGAATTGAGAAACTTTGTGGAGCCATCCAGAACTCAAGAATGGGAAATGTTGGACTTCTGTTTGAATTCAGACATTTGTATTTCCACCTGGTGAAAAAAGTAGCTGTTCTTTTCTTCAGATAATAAAAAGAAACCCTTCTCTCTCTCTAGTGTTGAGGATACTCTTCCCGTCAGAAGCTCCTTTCGGATCTTCACCTCCAGGGGTTACCAAAACACGGAGATACCATCAATTCAGCGTAACCTCCTTAAATTTGGATTCTATACTTTAAGACCTCTTTGTCAGCGACGCCTCCCGCCTCTGAGAACTGAAAATGTACTTATCACTACAATACTTTTGAAGCAGACTTACAGGGCCATACAAATCTCCTGCATCTCCACATGTGTAGTTTCAAACAATTTACTAAGTTGGTGCAGAAATGTCAAGTCAGTCGTACAGTGTGATTGTTTAGTTAGTTATCCATCAAAGAGGAGAGAGAATAAATACTTTTTTTTTCTCTCTCTGCTATGGAACTGGACATTATGAGACTGAAAATGCCTTCAATTTATTTTGTTTCGTTTACTAAAGGTGACGAAAACCACGAGGTGATGTGCAGGGTCAAGCCCCTTTGCCCAACAGGCTGCACATGTAACTCCGAGAACGTCGTCGATTGCAGAGGCATCGGTCTGACGGAACTGCCTTCGACTTTTCCCGACGGCTCTGTTGAACTGTAAGTACTTTTTTTCCCTTTCTTTTGAAAGCTTTTGCTGTCACAACCCCCCCCCCCCTCTTAATTGATTACAAACCACTTGCCCCCCACATCCATGAGCAGAGTCACATGCTGGGAACAGTTTACTGGCAAGCAGAGGAACAAATACGAAGTCAGTGGACATATAACAACAGTCGAGCTAAACGTCTACCACCTCAACTCTAAAATCTGTTCTAAGCATAGGTCAAACGTATTCATCTATATTGATTCGTGTCATTCAATCACGCGGATTTAGTTGTCTCGTTATTTCAAATGGATGGTTCTACTTATTATTATTCCACTGGCCGGTACAATTTATTCCTACTCAACATTCCTGCACCGATTATCTCTAACACCCCCCTTGACTCAAAAGACAAATCTAAAGACCTTATCCCGAGAAATTAGTGTCAAGTGACAAAGTGTTTAGCATCAGTTAGGACCTGAAGAATGGGGAAATGTGATGGAAGAAAAAGAAAAGTCCTTCCAGCGGGGAATTAGTGTCAAAGATTAATTGTGAAATGGAGTAACGTGATTTGGAGAGAGAGATTAGCTACAAAAGTGCGTCCTTGCCTGGGCCAGACTAAAACCTTGATGGGCTCATTTCTGAGGATGTTTACCACACCCTTTCACACCTTCCTATGGTGGAGGTGGGTGCCAGACCTTGAAGGTTTTTTTTATGTCAAGTTGTTCTGGTTGAGTAGAGTTGTGAAGAATTTTAGTATTTTCTTAATCAGATTTTTTTTCTAAAAATAGAAAACCCTGCACAAATCTGACACTGGTGAATGAAATAGAAAGCACCGGTACATGCAATACAGAACAGCGAACTTAAATAGTCATAAATAATGAGTACTTTGTGAAATTAGCTTGGTTTAACATAAAATATGTCTCTTTTGTAACAAATGTAAGAGTTGTTAATGAGAAAACACAACTTAATATCATAAAACCTATATATCATTTTGTTCCCGCAGATATACTCAGACAATTCATAACCTTTGGTACAATTCAAACATGTCCATATGTTCAAATACTGCTCCCTCTCCAATTACAGTATTTGTTAAACTTAAATACATAGGCCTAGCTGATAAAAAACAACAACAAGAAATTGCTGTTTCTTACATAAAAGCCTCAAACGTACTGTTCCTACAGAAAATAAAAACGACTGTAAATACTGTTGTTTACACGCGCGAACAGCCTAAGTAATAATGCAAAAATACAGCCATGACTGTCCTTGGCAAACACCCAAAGATATTCCGATTTGTAAGAGATTCACCGCAAATGTTTTAATCGAATTATCAAATCGACAAGGGCAAATGACTGGGTAAATCGAATCATGTAACACGTTTAGTTATGCTATGCGCAATTAAAGTAAAAGTTAAGAGGTGCTTTAATGCAAACATGGAATACAATTCTTAATCTGAAACAAAAACATGCTTTCCTCAGCCTGCCCATCAGTTATTTTTACAATAAAAGAGCGCATCATCTATAAATCTGTAACTATCAACCGATCAGGCAGAAATCAAACAAACAGACTGCCCCTTTAAGTCGTCAGATTTGTTCTCATAGCTGGATAAGTGTGTGTGCCCCCCCCCCCTTCACTCCTCCCGCACCCTGAAGCGAGCATTTTAAAACCGAGTTTCCGTCCTGTTGAAGTAGACACAGATTTCCTTCCCTCGCTGCTGGCAATATTTCAATGGATTCCCCCTCCATGGCTGTCATTCTCTCCTTTGGTTTTTATGGTTATGGATGGGAGGGCTATCAAGTTGCATCGACTCCCTGACACCACAGATCCTTTCCTTATTGATCACAACATCTTCTAAGGACCTATCTCTCTCTCTCTTGGCTCCCCCACCCCTCCCCCTCCCTCCGTTGAATTGTTAAGGCCAAGGCTTTTGTCTTTCGCTGTGAATTGATCAGAGAGTGGATATCTTGCTGCTCTGATTCGACTCGTCAACATTTTGCAACTGAATCGTAACTGGACAATGGGGAGATTAAATCGCAAAGAATTCCCTGAAATTGATAGGCCTAATATATTTGTTTTGCTGAATGATGTGGGTAGCCTGTTGTGTGTGTGTGTGTGATTTGTACTAAATTTGGTTCACGTCCAAAGATTTTTCAAGAGAAAGGTTAATTGAATGTTCTTAAAGGTTCTGAGTGTGGAGGGGAGGGGAGGGGGGACAGTTTGTTTTGGAGGTTTATAAAAAATATATATACAGGCCTAAAAAAAACAAAAAAAACTTTGAAAACAATAAATAGTATAATACTAATAAATATATATTATAGTACTAAATAGTTTTTAAAAAGATGAATAATTTCAATTTGACCAGGTCATTTGGTCATGTACAAGTTGTGGTGGTGGTGGGGGTGGGGGTGCCCGTTTAGCGATGGACTGAATAAAAAAAAGAAAAATACATTTTCTAAAAATACCCGATTCAAAAACTAGCCCCCTTTTGTGTAATGTGTAAGTGAGTTAGATCGATTATCCCACTTGGTCAAACTCGAAAGGTCAGAGTAGTTATTTCCCAGGGTTTCTTTATTAAGCTAAATTAAGAAACCAGAAGAAACAAGCTTCATATTTTACAAATCGCACTTGAATTATTGTCGGCAGCGGAGCCTGAAATCGCTGGGAACCGACGTGGCTAATGATCGGCCACATGTTACCCCCCTGTTCATCCAGTTTGCGGTAACCAGTCTTTACACATCTCAGGAATGCCTTGAACATGGTGGCGAGTTTGTTTCCAATTTACTGGTAGGTTTCTCCGAACAGGCACTTAGGCCAGTCTCGATGTCTGCTGTTTACATTTTATCCCCCATTTTTTTTTATATTAGCCATTAAAAAAAATCTGGTTGGCAGCAGAGAAGAAACACGTACCGGAGTGTGTGGCACATAAATCCAAACTCGGAATGATTTTGCCAAATGTTTAGCTGACTGGTCGTTGGAATAAT
Source organism: Pisaster ochraceus (assembly GCA_010994315.2). Lineage (NCBI taxonomy): Eukaryota > Metazoa > Echinodermata > Asteroidea > Forcipulatida > Asteriidae > Pisaster > Pisaster ochraceus. The sequence goes on from CM021536.1 coordinate 4,153,257, forward strand.
AATATCCCTGATGCAGAGGGGAAGGGTTACGCTGGGGAAGGACAATGTTTTCAAATAGAGAGAGTCCTGTGGGATCCTAACACGTTGATTTGTGTGATACATTAACCTTGGGGTGTGTCCTCTTGTCACGTGGAGTGACATTGTAAAGTCAGGCTTGCAACTTTTCAGCTGAGCAACTGATTTCCTCTGTGTTTTTGTTTCTTTAGTAAGACGCGTATTGTTAGCCTTGTTGGTGAAGGGTTGGGGTCGACGTTACAACCTCTTCCCCACCGTTGGTCTGTAGCCAGCCTCTGTCTTTTCTATATTACATGTTTATTTTCATGGTAAAAGTACCATCAGTATTTGTCCGACCCGGTTCATCTTATCATGGTGTTTGAGCATGAAACCAGGCTTGCTGCTGCTTCTTCTCACCCATCCACTCTTGCTTTGCTGAGATGTAGGACAAAGATAGAGCCATTGCAACATATTTATTCCATATACTGCATCTCTTTGTAACTCCTTGCCTGGTGCATGTTTCCCTCCATCCTGTAATCTAGACTGTTTTAAGAGGAATATCAATTGTTACCTTCTGACCTCCTGAGTTATTTTCATCTTAAACTTTTTTTTCTTTTCATTTTTAGCCTCTTACCAAGAGTGGACTTTAGTCTTGTTTGGGGCGAACTTACTTGTTTTATTTTTTATTATTATTGACAATTATAGTGCCATAGAAAACTGGGAAAAAACCTGTTCAAAGTATCTAAGTGTCTCTGGTCTGGTCATCTTCTTAAAATTCTAAAGTTGCTTGTCTGTAAAATGCAAACTGAAGTTGTGTGTGAGATTCGCAAAAGTCCTCAGCTGTAAAAAAAGAAGAAGTTTTGCAATGATTTTTACATGTGTTTGCGCGCTGTTTGAAAAATGAAAGTTGTTTTC
>CM021536.1:4168532-4181499 GCA_010994315.2 Pisaster ochraceus
AATGCGACTTGTTGACCTGAACGCTGTACGTGGTATGATTTGTAGTGGCTTCGGTTATGGGGTCTTGATTGAGGAATACAGACTCAAGCAGACTGGTTATTTATACAACTCCTACCAGGTCTAAACAAACCTTGAGTGAAAACTGACATATTTCAGAGACTGATTGGGCAGTTAAATACTACTTAAAAAGACAGAGAGATTTACAAACTCCATGTTTGGCTCTCTTGTCTAAAACCACCATCATGCTTGAGGTAGTTTCACAACCTGAAAGCTACATTAAGGTGGTCCCTATGTTTGGCAGTGTTTACCACATAAAACCCGTCTTTTTTACCGCACACTGATTGATATGGGTTGGGTTGTGTACACTTCGTGGCTAGAGAGGCCTTAGCTCGACACCTCTCGCCGTGCTCTTACCCAGAATTTCAAAACAGTAAATTAATTTTGTATTGTTTGAGAATTCTGCGAAGCGTCGATGGGGTCAAAGGTTCAGTGTAGCTGAGCTTGGCTGGTAACCGAATCTCATTAAGACGTAGATTGTATTGTTTTTAATCAAACGGGTGTTGTTTACCGACCAATTGAGTGGTCTGGTTACCTGCCCCAATAAATTATGCAATTGGGTGATCGTCACCAGCCCAAAATTAGGTTAATTAGAGTTCCAAAGTTCATTGCTCTGTATTAGAAGTGTATGAACTGAACACATTCTAATGCAGTGCTGGTAATACGTTTGAAGTACACGGCAACATTGGTATTAAGTGAAAGACCAGCAATTATCCGCATTTTAATTTAACCCCGAAACATTCAAGGCATAACAGACCTGTGAAAGTTTAAGCTCAATCGGTCATCAGGGTCACAAGAAAACAGTGAAAATGCTACTCTATGTTTGTACTGTTATCAAGTACATTTTTTGAGGTTTTTGGAGATTGCAAGATCCAAAATAATTTAGTTTGAGTGATTTCTCCAAAACTATAATAGAATTTCAATTAAAGCAAAAGGGTTTCAAGGGAAGTGTTCCTGACATGGCCATCTTTATTATATCATTGTAAGCTATATGTAAATCTGTGAACGATGATATTTTGAATCATGCTGATGTTGTACAGCTGCCTTAATTTTTTTTTTTTTTTTAAAGCTCCATTTTGGTTGATGCTATGTAGTTCAATACATTATGCACAAACTGTGATGCCACAACCGAGAGACTTGTTGTAGTTACAACATCCCAAACACGTCCCTGATGTTTTAGAACCCATAGGAATGTGACCCAGGGGGCGGGGGGGGGGGGGCTTTTAATTGCTCCTGAAACCACTCCTGCAGAAACCTTTAAAAAGTACTATATTATGGTGCGTGCCCCCATTTGAAGCAAAGTTCAAGATTGACATGGTTATCAAAATAACACAATTTTCCCATTAGTTGTGTACAATAATTGAATCACAACAATGTCAATTGATTGGAATCATAAGCTCGACCTTGGTCTAATCATCGAGTCCAAGTCAATATCAGTCCAATCACAATGACAGCTTGTTGATATTGACCTGAGCACTGTGGCTGTCGTTCTCTCTCAACAAAGAAGAAGAAGATAATATTAATAATGATAACAAATAAAATATATTGTGACATTTGTTTGTCGTCTGATAAAATGCATTACAAGACTTTTGCCAAATTGATTGTAAAAGGTTTTAAGTTTGAGATTGTTGTTTTCCTTAAGGAAGTTCTTCATTTTTATTTTAGAGACTGATAAAAATGACTTTTAAATAAAAACACGTCAATGGTTTTAGTAAAATGGCAAGTTATAAAGTTGGCACCCAAAATTATTATCCGAGTATTTGGCATAACCAACAGTCTTATACACGTTGTTTACGAGTATTTCATGCATTGAGTGTGGCAGGGCCAAACCAAGTGTTCGCTCGTTTTGAAACATTGTCATCTGTCAACATTATTTTAAGAGAGTTTCTGATTATGTTGGTCTTTTGGGTGATGCAACTTTCAAAAGGGATGAAGGGGGCGGGATTGTGACCTTTTTACGGCCTTTTTGTGACAGTGGAAGGAGTCTGAAGCTTATGGGGAGAGAGGGGGGGGGGGTACCTTCCTTCAAAGCTTTAAAGATTAAAGATAGTCCTAAAGTAGATGCACCAAACATCCTGAAGACTTATTGCACTTGACCTGCTGTTATTTTGAGAACCATGTGTACATGTAGATCTCCTGCGACGGATCACTACTGCCGGTGAGTGATCCTGTTGTAGGTTTTCATTTTTTTGAACAGATGCAAAAATAGTTTATTCTGACTCTTTTCTCCAGACCAGAATGAAAAAGTTCCAGGGGAAGTTGAATAAGTTTCTTGTGATCGTTAGAATGAGCGCCTTAGCCCAAATTATGTTTAGACTAAGACACACATCTCACATACACAAGCCCTCAAAAGATGCACCATAAAAAATACTTTTCAAAATGAGTAAAAAAAACTAAAGATGAATTAAAGATAATTCAATCTCAAAACAATTGAAACCGAAAATGGCATAACGTTTTGGTATACATTCCCAAATGAGTAGAAAAATGTCCCCTCAAAACATAATTACAAAAAGTGCATCGAACGTACCTTTCAGAATATAACTTATAAGAAAGGAAAATAAAATTCAACCAATCAATCAGAGTGAGGTTTTGTTTTGACATGTCATAATCCATACAAATAACTGACAACTTAGTGACAGGGAAAATATGGTTCCGACATTATGGAGCTTTGCACTATTCCATCGCGGTCTGGTTTTAAAATCCTGTGCCTGTTTGTTTGTTTTTTGTGTCTGTTTTTTTTTAACCTGACGTCAATTTACAGGTCTGGTGGATTGTTTTATTTTGATAATTGTGTTGTTTGGTTTCTGTATTATAGTGATGTATATCTGCAGATAATATCTGTACAAATATTTGTTGTTTGCGTTTGATAAGCCAGCGCCAGCGTTGCTGTGCAGTCTGTAATAGTGACTTATAAATTACCTTGTCCGAGCTCGGAGCTACCCATGGTCTGAGAAATCTTTCTTCCAAGTTACACCCAAATACATCCTTTATCTATCTTCTCCTGAATTGGAGCAAACTGATCGAAACGTCAAGTTTTGTTACACCACCGGTTATTTTCAGAAAGGGTCATGGCGATACCACAAACCTAACCAGGCCGCAATATCCACCATATATTTTTTCAAATCATACTTGTGAAAATATGCATCGGTTGGGCAAAAAGACCCCCCCCCCCACCCTTTGAAAAAAAAAAAGGATCAGGAATACACCTTAGTAAGCAATAACTAAAAAATAACTTACCTCATCCCCTTGGTCTTAAAAATGTGCGTAACATAAGGTGTTGTGGGTACATAAAAAGTACCATCACCATTGTGTGTGGGTTTTTTGTGGGTGTTTTCTATTTTCTTGTTGTTGTTGTTGTTTTTCTTCTTTCTTTCTCTCTTTCGTTTGAAATTACCACACAATTCAAAGCCACTACCCATCACCCAACCATTTTATTGCACCCCCATCATTTTATCAACAGCTAGCGGTCTACACTAACTTGTTCAATGTCCAATGACCTTTCATGATCACGAACCATATTTTCATATCAAACTTTCTGTTCTAATTTAAATTCCTAGCGATTAATTTAAAAGCATGACGGGAGGAGTCCCCGAGGGGAATCTCTTTGCCATGGTATTTATCCATCCCCTAGGAGGGTAGTGACAGGCTGGAATGTGTGGCTACTGCGTGACTTTGGCTAACCCAGGGTCATTGTCAAAGTAGAACTTAACCGGGGAATCTAATTATAGGCGTATACCCTGATTGGGCGGTTCATGGAGCTTGATTTTAAGCGAGTAGTCAAATATTATTTCTTTATTTTATCCCGAATGGAAGATTTGTAAACCCCGATGGAGACAATAAGTTAGGTTGTCTGTTTTGGGGGGTTTCTGTCTATTTTCTTGGTGTTGGGGTTGTCATTAGAGTATTATGAACGTTTAAAGTATCAGAGTTAGGGTGAGGGTGTTGGCCAATGTTTGACCAGGGTTGGGGTTAGAGTCAGTGTAAGACTCCGGGCCAAAATCAGGCTGAGCTTGATGGTTAGGGTTTTGATGACAGTTAGAGTCAAATTTCGGGTCTGTGTTAGAATGATGACCACGTCTCCTGCCCTCAAATTCAGGGTCAGGTTCAAGGCCCGGATCGTTCAATCACAGTAAAGAAAAACGCGGAAAAGCTTTGCGTTCGTCCAATAGAAAACACCTAATGTCTAGTTATACGGGGCTTATTATTTTTCTCTTTTCGGAAGCACTATTTCATGCAATAACAAAAGTGTTCCCTTCAATAAAAATATTTTAAAAAGGGCTTTCAGCTACAAAGTTTCCCTTCAGCACTGATGTTGACAGGGTGCAGTAGCAATATTTCACAGCAACGATTGCCCGTTTATCAGCGTCCAACCATACAAGAAGGCATTGACCTCTATAGATGGCCCGTTCTTTTCTTCTCGTTGTTGTCATCGCATGTCATTGTCACACGCTCTCCGCATCGGTCGGACGGCTTCTCTCCAGAGACCCATCCCAATCTTTGTCTAATTTCACGCTGCCTCTCTGTGCAAACAGTACACCATTGAATAACTCTGCAGTATATCCATCTATCACTTATCAGGGGTCTGCTGAGAGTGGGACCCTCACATTTTCTCGCTTGGCTACAAACAGACCTTTTTTTTTCCTCTTTCTTTCTTTTTTTTTTTTTGATCGGGGATAAATAGTGTGGATGAATTATATCAGTCGCTCGTCCTTTGTTGGCCATGATGGATGGAAGGTGAATGGCCTAGTAGTCTTATGAAATATCAATATTTGATATGCTGCAAGGCTGAATGTATTTTAATGGGAGAGTTACCTTAAAGGGAAAGTACAGCATGTGGAATTTTTGAGAAAAAGATCAATCATTTTGTTTTCAAGAAATGTATCATGAAACTGTGTTTAAATTTTGGATGTTGAATAACATGTAAAACTCAGTTATTAAGTGCATTGTACGTTTGTTTGTTAAACCATTTTTGAAATTAATTGAACTGAATTCCTCCCCAAAAAGGGCTCTTTTGGTTTTGAGGAAATCGAACACAAACCTGTGATGTTCAAAAAAATGTTATAGTTTTATGTTTGAAACACATGTCTAAAGACAAATCTTTAAATCTTGTTTACAATGATACACTCGAGATGCATCTCCATGCTGGATCAAAACTTAGCTGTAACACTGTAAGACATTCGAATGATAATACATTTAAGCTGTGAAGTAATTGTGAGCAGTGCTGACTATTTCCCAACAATTTCTGGTGTGCAGGTTTTTCTCTACTTCTTCGTTTTTACTCCGAACAAAGGCCAGTATATGGACGCAGTTCGGCGCCATGGTTGTAGTAATTACCGTAGTGTAGATCTCAGACTGTCCTGCTTTGTGGAGACGGCTTGGGTTTGTTGAGCAGGTGGTAGTGTTCCCATGGAGTAATTATATAGAACCCATTTGTACACAACTGATATTCATTGGAAATTGTTCATCGATCGGTGGAAAAAAACAACTATCAGAAAATTCAAGAATTCTCCTATCTTTTTAATTAATCCTGCACTTGTGGTGACTCGGTGTCTTTAGCTGGGAAAGTTACGATTGGTAATACCTTCAACTGTTGCCATTTGTCACTTAATGATGGCATTGTTTAATAATAGGCAGTGAATGACGGTTAGTTTACAATGCTTTGTCACCAGTCCATATTTATTGAATGTTTGGTGTTGTTGTCGTTGTTGTTTTGTTTTTTTAATCCTTGTGCTTCAGATCATCATACTTGGAAAATTGACCGAGCTCATCAATATATAGATGAACTCTTCGTATAGTCCTACATCCTCCTCACATCCCATGGAAAAACAAACGAGTACTGCAAACTGTTTGTTCTCAAAAGTGTTTTTTTTTTTTTCTTTTAGAAATAACATCGTCACCATCTTCTATACGCGTACAATTTCTACGAATTGTTTTTCACCTCAAGACAAAGTGGATCTCTGTTTTTAGTTGCCATTACATTCATGAGTCATGAATGTGACACGGGCTCGTTTCTTAAGATATTGTTTTTTGAACAAGCTCAAATAACTCCATCGGTAGAAAAACACTGTAAGATGAGACCTATTTTTGGTCGCGCTGTCGGACTTTAGTGGTCGGTTAAGAGTTCAACTCTTGTCGCACTCCGACCAATAATTTTACTGCTCGTGATTTTAAAGGTATAATACAGGATTGATGGAGCTGACAAAATAGTTGCAGACAGAGTTCAAGTTTCGTGTGGTCAACCATTATACATGAAGGAACAAGCCTGTGAATATTGGGCTTAATCTGTTTTGTGAGTCAGGACAAAAGAGTCAAAACCAAGTACAATTTTTGTCATGTAACACATTTTTGTTAATTTTGGTTAGCTGTTTCCTGGGTTTTTGTTTTAGTTTTTTTTTTTTTTTAGGGTTTCATATACATTTTTCTTGAATAGTACTTCATTCCAGAGGAACATATTTCACAGGGGGAAAATGGTGCTAGTATGAACTTCACAATCATTAAGCTTTTAGACTAAAATTTGACAATTATGTTTTTTTTTTTCTTTTTCTTCTTCTTCTTTCTTACAAATCCTGCCTTTAAATTAAAGAGAACAAAACTTCACACTTGACTCGAGGTTTGGTGTGAAGCTTCTTGCATGACTCTTCTTGACTTGATGGGAACCCCGAGCCCATTACGACAGGATGCATGACTGAGATGGGAAATCTCAGGGAAATCTTGAGGATAAAATGACCCCATCAGAGTTTGATAAAGAGTGATGAAAATTCCATGAATTGCTACTTCTCGTTTTGTCACCTCGAGACTACTGTATATAATTATACCTTCGGGAAGCAGTGAGAGTGTTTCCTGTCAAGTTCGCAGTTCGTTAGTTTACAATAAAATATCACATAAAACGAATCACTGAAGGTCATGTCACTGCAGGGTCCAGTTTCGCCAAGCTGTTAATAAGCAATGCAAATTCTTGCTAACCAGAAACTGGTTACCAGCCAAGTAAGCCACCAACACTGTTTGTGACTGGCTCCCTGCAATTTTTTTGCTCAGCACCATTTTCTGTGAACAGAATTGTCACAAATTGGGCACAGATGGTATTGAGAAAAGCGTGTGACGGTTGTAAAAAAAAAACTGGGGATGGGATAGGCCTTATGGCAGGCATCTTTACAAGCTTCAGAAGAATGCTGGTGTTAATTTGGGTTAATGCAAGCTATGGACTAATCTGATGTAAGAGTTTGTCAACGTTCCTTTATGTGTAGAGCATTACAGCTCCCACTGATTTTATATGAAGCAAATGGTTCCTTTCCACAGGCATTGATAAATGTGTTATTTTCCAACATCTTTTTATCTTTTTTGTCGTTTTCTTTTTGTCTTCTGCAGGCGGTTGGAGCAAAACCAGATCACCACAATCCCATCCAGAGCTTTCACTCAGTACAAGAAACTGAAAAGAATGTAAGAACCTTTGTTTGTGTATGTGCTGATTATCGAGAAATTGATAGTCGGTCTTTCAAATGATTCTGCCTACAGGAGCTATGTGGTTAAATTTACTATACAGGATTGGTAGAGCTGACGCAACAGTGAAACATAATGTTAGCTGTTTCAAACTGCTTACCCACCAAAACGACCCATAAGATAGGCCTAGAAATGAAAAAAAAAAATGGTTAGTGGCCTGACGTTTCGACCCTATAGCAAAGTCTTTTCGACGGCTCAATGACTTGTGTTGTCATTTAGCCTTTGAGAAAGACTCTGCTAGGGTCGGAACGTCTGATAAACTAGTCGCAGGCAGTGTTCATGTTTTGTGGGATCAACCACAAACATGAAATTACGAACCTGTGAACATTTTGGCGTAACCTGTTGTGTGAGTCAAGAGAAAATAGTGAAAAACATGCACAGTTTTCAGCATGTAAACACGTTGTCCCTTATTTTGCCGGTGTAAACAACCGAAATCAGCTGTTGTGTTTTTTCGGTTTTTAGTTCACATTATACAGTTTTCTCGAATATGACTTCATTTCAGATGGAAATATTTCACAGGGAAAAAAAATGGTTCTATAATAAACTTGATAATCAGTAAGCTTTAAGACTAGTATGCTTACCAATCCTGTAAAATACCTTTAAACTATAGCCACAGACGACATACTTTCAATTAAATGTTGTTGTTGTTTTTTTGTGGTTTTTTTTTCGGTAAAACTGCATGTTTGAGGACTTTAGGGGTAGACCTATTGTAAAATGAATATACACTTGTACTCTTTTCTTGTGAGCAAGCTAGTATTACTAGTGTGTCAACATACGCATACAAAAATAATAGTTTGTTTTGCAAGTGCACCTTTTGCTTCAAACTTAGTGAACACTTTTGAACTTGCAGCTCTTGACAACATCACTAAATGTTCCTTCCTTATCTGCCGTCACTCCACCTCAAGAAGAGGCCTTGGAACACATTTGTACAGAAGTTAATTGATCAGATAATAACATTTCCTCTTTTTCTTTTCCCCTCCATTTTTTTTTCTTCTTCTGCCGACCCCCAGAGATTTGAGCAACAATCAGATTCAGACGATAGCGGACGACGCTTTTGCTGGGCTCCGGTCACTTTCATCGCTGTGAGTAATCGTTTCTCAAACGGCAGTTCTTGTTTAATAGCTTGTATATCCCGTCACGCTTTCCTCTTTAAATACGTGTAGTTGACGTCATCTACTTCGGTGACCTGGGGGCTAATTATTTCGTTGACCCTAAGAAAGCAAACTGCCAGGCAGGGATGATGTTTTAACCAGGGCCCAATTTCATTAAGCTGCAGAAAGTATTGCTTAAAAAGCATATGTTAAGCTGACACGAATAGGAGACCAATCACAAATGGTACATGTGACACCATAGTTTGGCTGGTAACCTTATGCTGGTAAGCATACATTTTTGGCGCTTAGCATCTTGTTGTGCTTATTAAGCAGTTCCATGAAATTGGGCGCTGTTATAAGGTTTTGAGCAAATATCTCCAGCCTCAACACGCAATGTAAATTGTTCGTGACTGGATACCTGTCAAATGGGTGACGTGGGGCTAATTTCATAGACCCAACTTACCAAGCAAACTGCTAAACAGGGGGGAAAATTACATTACCATAGCCTCAGCATGCAATGTGAAGTGAGTGGTTTTGTGACTGGACACCTGCTAAATGTTGCCTGGCAGCTGAGTCTTTTGGGCAGCACTGCTTAGCTTTAAAAAAAAAGTTCAGGGTATGTTGGTGGGAATTAATTCATTTCCGATATGTTGTATGAATAACTTCTCACATGGAAATGGTTGTGTGATTCACCGTAACGTTGACAAGTTTCTCTTTGGGAGTTTGACTGTAAGTGATTGATCTTCCAAATTCTCCCTTTTCCCCCTGTTTCGTTCTCTCCCTCTCTCTCTCTATCTCTCTCAGTCTGTTTTGCTTCTGTTATTAAACCCCTTCTCTTTCCTTTGTAAGACTACTTCGGGTGTGTATAATGTCAGTAACTTCGTGACTGACCTCCAAATTCAGAACTTTCCATCTGTCTTTCTTTTTCCCCCTGTGGTTTAAATGTTATTTCTGGGACAAACTCATCGTCTCTACCTCTGGTGTCCTTTTGTTGTACATGTCTTCTCTCCGTGTTGATCCCCTGTCAGGCGGCATGTTCAGCCCGTACCCCGTTAATCCTTAACTCGGATAATCCCTTTATTCTTGATTACCCGGATCACTGGTTTTAATCCCACTGATTTCTCTTGCTTGGGTTACGGGCAACAACTGCCGGATCATCTAAGCACATTCTGTCAAGCCTCATTTCAGATGGAGAAGAATTGGGAGAAATCAGCTTCTTGGAAAGATTGATGTGGCAAAAAGGGGGGAAACTGAGTTGAACATTTGCCTCATAGTTCAGCATTTTGATATGAACCGCTTTCTTTTAGTCAACCTCTTTCCCAGCGGAGGTCTGTAGCAACCCTCTGTCCTTTCTACATATATTTTCATGGTAAATTTGCCAGCAGTGTGTCCGACCTGGTTCCTCCTATCAGGATGTTTGAGTGTTAAGCCAGGCTTTCTGCTTGCCATGCACGTTTTCTTTTGCTGAGATGTAGAACAAAGAGCCATTCCAACAGCTTCATTCCTCGTACTGCATCTCTTTGGAACTCCTTTCCTGGTGCATACTTCCCTCCATCCTAAATCTCCAAATGTTTTGCTCTTGTAGCCATCTTACAAAGAGTGACTTATGGCCTTGTTTGAAGAGAGAATTTGCATTTAGGAAGAAAAACAACAACAACAACAACATTAACAGCAACAACAACAACATTATCAACAACAACAACAGCGCCGTGGAAAGTGTATTCTGCTACAGGTCATTGGCAACGCGTTTGGAAATGTCGCTGTGAGCAATTGGTGATGTCAAATTTTCACATACGGGGTGAAAAATGACATTATCTGCTCGAGCACAACCTCTTTGAAGTGACAAATCATCAACATTTATTTCTCTTGTTGAAATTGTTCAGTCGGTCATCCTTTTTTTTCCCGCAAGTTTGTTTTCTTCTTCAAAATCTGTTGTCGTTACACATATCAGACAGGAGGTTCAAAGTTGTTTTCACGACTATCTCTCTTGGGCAAAGAAGTTAAATTGCTCATTTCTCTGAGTTGCCTCCGCCCTTTTACATTCTCAACTCCCCACACCCATTAAATGACCTGAATTCCTACAAACTCTTATCATCTATGACTCTTCCCAATAACTCCCTCCATGGTTCCGTCATTGCATGATGGAGTAAGATGTATCACGGCATGACATTAGAATATTGCACTCTCAATTTTTAAATATATTTTTGTATTTAAAGTTCAGAGTGCAATGTGTTACTATCCAATTTAGTTTTTCAGAAAAGGCATTAGCTGTCATAAGGAGAACATCCCATTTTGGAAGGGGTAAATTTTGGTGTTTTTTTTTCTTTTTCTTTTTTCTTCAAGAAATGTGAAAGAAAATCTTGTTTTTGTCTACTAAAAGCAGAAGGCGTGATCTCAAGCGGTTGACAAACCTCCTTGAATGACAAGATTTGTAAATGTTATTCCTTCTGCTATGGCTTAAGATGCGTTTTCTTTGGACCTTTTCTCTTTTACCAGAATTGATTTTTAAGGACCTTTCACTTTGTTTCATCAGGATGCATGCGATGCTTTTTTATTTAATTAATACTGGAAAGAAATCAATTTGTCAAGAAACAAGTCGAGGTCATATTATTAGTGGAAATGCCTTGGCACTTAGCAGCAGTTCACACAGGGGACAGCTGTAGTCACCTTGTCATGTGACTTATACAGTTCCCCAATCTAGCCTGGGCAACCATTCTCATCTTGTAGTCTATCCACTTATCTCACAATTTAGCCTGTCCACCACTCTCATTGCAGGCTGTCCACAAATCTCATCATCCAGCCGTATCCATCTGCTAGCCTGTCCATAACTTATCTCATCATCAGGCCTATCCACCGATCTCATCATCCAGCCTGTCCACTAATCTCATCTGCTAGCCTGTAGTCCATATCTAGCCTGTCCACAGTACGACAATCTCGTAAACCCTATAGCATGTCTACTAATCTCTTCATCTAATTCGTCCGTCAATATCATCATCTAGCCTGTCTTCTAGCCTCTTTTCTGCATGCTTTAGTTTGCGTTTTATTCTTTAAACATAAAGACCAGATCTTCGGGTTGGACTGGTGGCTTATCGTTTTGTTTTTTGGTGTTTTTTTTTCATGTGCTTTTTCAAGTCAAAATCCAAAAAGTCTGTTAAATACAAAATAGCATCCTCAATAGGTTCAAGACTGTCTTATCAGAGATGATGAAAACTGTCCAGCCTGTCATGTCTCCACCTTACTCCTGCGGCACCACATTAATGCCCGTCCATCATTTTTTGTCAGAATCTCAGGTCGAAACCCCTGACTGATGAAAAAAAAAAAATTCCCCGTGGGTGGATCCCACATCCCGTGAAGAAGAACACACTGACACCCCGGCCTCCTGAGAGGAGGGGGGCCCCCGTTAATGGTGATCGGATTAATTCATTTCCAATATGTTGTCACATATATTTCTGGTGTGGAAACGGTCGTGTGAGTCACCGCTGTGTTACCAGCTCCCCCCTCCTGTGTGGATCAATACTGAAAAAAACTTCAAAGTTTTGCTTTCGATTTCCTCCTTTTTTATCATTAATTTTCCTTTCTTGATTTTTGTGATGGACATATATTGGGATGTATCGTCGTACATATAGAGGAGTTCAACATGAGTACTTTCCGAAGTATTTTAATTGCAGTCTATTACTTTGTTTCCGGAAACTCTAATCAGTCTAAGGGTGTAAAATGAGGAATGCATTGTAGCCGTTCCTCAGCGTTGCTGCATCCTGGATGATAATAATTGACCTGACAAAATGAAGAAAGTGCAAAGCATGGGAGGTTTATAGCGTACCATTGATGACAGTTTCTACGTGTCTCAGTCACGCCGGCTGTGTTTCCGCACCAACTCAATTCTCTTCAATAACACGCCGTATCCAGGTTGACGGATGAAAGTGACCCAATGTTTATCCAAGTTTCACGCTCGCAAACTGTTGACAGATTTCTCCAGATGCGATTTTTATATACCGAGTAATGAGTCGAATAAAAGTGCATTTCAACTTTTGGACTTTCAATCGCGACAGCAAGAAAACAACGCTCGTTGAATCATTGCGAATTAATTTGTTGAAATACAAGCACTCTTGACAATGACTCAGTAAATGTTTTCAAATGGTAAGCACCATTAAATGTTTTTAATAAATGTTCCAATGTGCTGTATGCGATCATTTTAATTAACCTAAGGGATTTAATTAAGATTAATTGCATTGAATTGTTTAACACTTTGTTTGAATTGTAAAACACTTTGTTAAACCAAAAAGTTTGACCTTAAGAGCCTGAGTTACGCCAATTGATGCCCT
>CM021536.1:4181766-4194575 GCA_010994315.2 Pisaster ochraceus
TTGTTCAGCTGTTTCTGTTTTTGTTTAATGACTCTTGACTGTATGTGGAAATTATGTCATAAAATGTAACAGTTTCCCCATATGACCAGTGTAGAATCTTGCCTGCCAGAAAAGGCCCTTGAATGTACACATGGTCACTCTTTTTTTGTAAACAAAGGTTGCATTGTCTATATAACTATATCTTGTTTTGTCCTTCTCCCCCTCCCCCCACCTCCTTCTTTAATGCTGCAGTGTGTTGTACGGCAATCAGATCGCGGATCTATCCGAGGATATCTTCAGAGGCCTTACATCACTGCAACTACTCCTGCTGAATGCGAACCACATCTCTTGCATCCGGGTGGGTATCTTCCAGGACCTAATCTCTCTCCATCTGCTGTAAGTCTGAAAGTCATTCAAACGTCAATACAATCTGAAGAATATTTATAGTAAAAACATGCTCTTATTCATGTTTTTAAAATTATTCTTATTACTGTGTAAATAGTTCCATCCGGGATAAAGAATTATAATTCCCCATAAATTGAGCTTCACAAAATGATTGACAGATCAAAGGCCTTTCTGAAACTGAACATGTGACAACCCATGTATCACTAAAGAGGAAAGACCCACATCGGTTTCAGAAACATAAATTTATTCCAGTTTTTAAAGACCTGCCCCCATAGGAACTCCTGTGGCAAAAGCCACTGCCATCAAATCCGTTACTCATCGCATTAGCGGGTCTGGCATTACTCCGCACGGTACCAACAATATACAAACTTTTGTAAATTGACATGTTAAGTGTCAAAATCTGTGCGAAGGTGTCAGAGATATTCAAAGTGTGTGGTCAAGTATGGAATGACCGTAACAAATTGCAGCATAAATCGACCCCACCGTGGCAAAGGCATGTGTTGTAGTTAGTTTTATACCTGAGGTGGGTCCCTTCTCTATGGTTTAGGAGAGTTATAAAGGTTTACACAATAATAGAAGACTTGGGAATTCTCAGAATTTTTCCTGATTTCAAGGTTGTCACGAAATCTCCTTGAGCCTTCAAATTATCTTGAAAGAAGTGAACAGTCGCCAAAATGGAGAAATAAATAGTCCACATTGCGTGCAAACCTTCAGTGGTGCAAATATCGTGATGCACAGAGTTTGTAAATCCCTTGTAATTAAATGTACCATCTGGGCTGTTCTGAGTCTAGCATTATAAGGAAGGATCTGACCTGCAAGCCGTATTGGGGTTTCACATTTTGTGAAAATCTCAACATTGCAATGGTCAAACTCAAATACCAGTAACAGTTTGGTCATAATACGTAAAGTTCCAGTAAAAACACAAACAAACTGCATGAAATTTTGTATAAAAACAGATGTATTTCTCTTTGTTGATAGGTCGTTGTACGACAACCAGATAATGTCATTGGCCAATGGAACGTTGTCTCCACTACGGAACTTGCAAACAATGTAAGTAAAACTTCCAATGTCTCAGCATACATAGTTTCCGCGTGTGCAATGTTGTATTCACTTGACAATACAAGTTTGTAATTTGAAAACCAAGTAAAAGATTTTTTTCCAAGTGTTAGTATTTTGGGAGGAGTTCTTGCGCTATGATCTAATCAACAATCAACATAATCAATGCCATGTCGTTCGGACAAATGGTGCATCGTGACACAGTTTTTACGTCGTGACACAGTGTGTGTTCGTGAAAACTCAAAAGTGGAAGTCTGGTAGAGTCCTTGTTATTATAAAACTGTGAAGTTTTATGACTTGAAACTCGGGGATGTCAATGACCACATCCAAAATGTGTAAAACAAAAACCACACCGATATGCCTTTTGGCGATTGGCTTTTCGTGAAAACGCTGACGAAATGATTAAGTAACACCGCCAGAGATTCGTAAAGAAATCAAAAAAGGGTCTGCAGGCAGAGTCTAAGAAATCGAGACATGATTATCAAGCCTTGAGTACCATCTCCTTAATCCCACACCACTAAGGATTCAAATAAGAGTTACCATTGTCCGCTGAGTGACAACAGAGTTGATCCTAAAGTCAACTGTCCTCCGACACCCATTGACGGTGTCAGCCCCGGCTCCAGGATGTTCTGGTTCTATCCAAAAAAAGGGCAGCGAGTTCATCCGTACTCCAGCCACATTTTTTGCACAGAAACACTAAAATTGTGAATCAGACTTTTTCCAAAACCCAATTTGTTTTACTTCTATTTACGAAATAGGCCTATACAACCTAAATACTTCTTTGAGAATTGGTTTCAGACATTAGTGTGTTAAAACTACTAATTATTGATTTTTGATGAATGTGTCTGTCCCAATCAGAAAGAAGATTACGGTCTGGGAAAGCTCTTAACATTCCTCGTCTTAACTCATGTGTTCTTTACTACTAAAAAATGTTCCTGCGTCAGATTGTTAATGCGTCAGATTATAATGTTGTATTGCGATAAAAGAGATTGGAAATAATTACGCTGCCGTAATCCCGTATCGGCATGTATTCTAGTCTTATGTCCTGCCGCAATGGAATTTAAATCGTTCGTCTTGAAAAATCAAACTGATAAAAAAAAAAAAATTATGTTCATGTTTTGTTGTTGTTGTTGTTGTTTGTTTTTTAAAATCTTATTTCCACAAGTGCTATTATTAAGTGCCATCTTAATAATAAAACACAATGCATCTTGAGAAACCAGTAAACCAAAAAACATTTCAAACTTCCAAGATGGATGCTGTTGTTTACATGTAGCCTAACTATGACAAGTTTTATGCGCGCCATGATGGTTGCCGTTGTTGCATGGACTGTTGATTCCACCAATCAGAATCCTTTATACGCACTGGAACATGCATGCGGGGCTATCGTCATTGGTGTTTTCGCTACATAAACATTTTGGGGAGGATTCTTATTTTTTTCCCGGTTTTGGTGGAATCAACTTAAAGGGTTTTGTAACTATATGAGTATTGAATGAATGCTCTACAAGACATTCTTCCAAGACTCTCCTAGCTACAGATAGAATGCCCCCTACGTAAGAAATGGGTCTGGTTGCGTCAACCTTCATTCATACATCAGGGATTTCTGCTTCCCCTCTGCCCGGCATCAGTTACCCCAATACAGGTGGCTGTAATACCCCCAGCCCCCCAAGACACCACCTTGTTGTGGAAGTTACGTCAAGGGGATAATCCCACATGTTCCTATTAAGAGGATTAAAGAAACCTCTGGCTATTTTATCTCTTGTGGACTGCATCTCCGATGAGCCACCGTGAGCTCCCGACAATGGGCCCGTGGAAGCGGAAAAAATGATTTGCGACGTTGGGGTTAATTTGTTGGAGGCCATTTAGAAAGTAAATTACCTCTCGCCAAAATTGCTAAATCTACCACAAAATTATCCCGATGGGAAGGTGGCTCCGTGTGAAACTCAAGGGCATTGGCGATGGATCTACAAATGTTAATACAATTCTGTTTGGACATAGTTCATGCAGGCTGTATTGTAAAAAACAAAAAAACAAAAACTTAAATCCCTTTCGAATGAACATCGTATACTTCAATGGCACTCGGCAAACCGCCAAATATTACTTTCAAGCCATCTTTCTCTTGTCATTTTCAATTTAATCATTTGAAAGGGTAGGAAAAGCGCCCTAGCAAACTATGTACAACGTCAATTGGATTTGCTTTGCATGTTTGTTTTGTTCTGTTCGTGTACAAGTTCCTTTGACCTTCGAAGGGTCTCTTAACTTGGCTTAAAACCCAGAGCTCCCTCTAGCGGAAGTTACCACCGGCGTCTTGGACCTGATGGGGTACACTGATGTGAAAGACTTCCCCCTTCCCCTTCCCGGGTTGAACTTCTTCAGAGAGAAGCTCTCATTTAGGGAGAGGGGGAGGGGGTGCAGTCGTTAGAAAAGACCATGTGTGCAAAATGAGAAGTTGTCCCATTCAGTATAGAGAATGTCATGTTGAAGTAATTTCACTAAGATTGTCAGGACCGGCCAATCAGTCAAACTGAAAGAGAGGAACGGCTAATCAAAAGCTTCCTGCAAACGCATGGGAAGAAAAGATAACGTGACCTGTTAAATTTAGCTCCCTGAAATGCCCCCCCCCCTATTTGTGGCATTTGTGTTTTTAACTACCCATTGTAGATTCAAGTACCCTAGAGAATTACATGTACAACGCCATAGGCCTCAATCCCCGTGAGTGAAGGGTAGACGATGTCTTTCTCGGCTTATTATGTTCACTTCATAACTGTAGGACACTTTATCCGTTTTGATTGAGATCACGTGGTCATGTTTAAACGTGCAGTACAAAAACAGTTAGACTTTGCCTTTGTAAAGTGGTCAAGAACCAGGCCTCCGAACCTTAGTTTAACTATTCAACACACTTTGATTTCCTTATTATCGATCATAGTTGTTTTTGATATTGTGGAACCTGCCATCATGCCCGCTACTCACCCGTCCACTGTTCTAGCCACTATCGTGCATGTAAACAACACTTTTCAATGGGAGACTTTTCGGGACACTAAGTGGCAGCAGACTTACCAGGCAAATCCATTGTTCTTAGAACTGTGCGCAAGCTCAGAACTATGTAAACGATGGAAATTTACCTGGTAGGTCTGCTGCCACCTAGCGTTCCAAAGTCTCCCATTCATATTAACAGTCCGGTTCCAGCTGGATAGATTGCGTTTGTAAGGCCACATTTTAAAAACAATAAGGGCATGTTGTCGTTCACATCATACACATCAAAACCTTCCCAAAACCGCCACACTGCAAAAACTGATACTCAGATCGTTGACAATCGCCAATGCATGTCCCAAGAGGGCATGATCGCCGCACAAAGGATTCTGGGTAAAATCAACGCCAGCATCGACCATGGCGAGCTGATGCTGAAGCAGTGCGGTATACAACTTGGCTGGCATAGTTACATGTAAACTACAGCATGGTGTCCATCTTCGCAGCTAGATTTACTTTGGTTAACTGTACTCGGGTTCCCAAGATGCATTGCGGTATATTTTAAGATGGTGCTCGTGCATAATGGGCTCTTGGACATTTTTGCTCAATTTAGAGAGTAGTTTACTGACGATGATTCCATACAAGATGAAGTCTTTTTGGTTGCTGAGAGTTCTTGACATGAGCAAGTGAATATTTTTACATCAGTTTTTTTTTAAACCCTTATCTCAGTTATCAATTTACTATTTTGAAGGGCATCAAATATGAACTTGCACTGTGTCCTTTACCTTGACCTTATAGTCAGAAAGCAGATAAAGGTAAAACAAATGTGAACTTACGCCAGAGAATTTTAGACACACGTTTGACTGAAAGCAAGTAACTTGACTCAAATGTCACGTTACTCTCAATGGACGTTTCCCATAATAGGCAGTTCCTGTACATAAACACTGTCTTCACAGTCTTTCGATGTTGATAGCCTAAAAGCACTGATTTCCCCCCGTCCATTTTCTATATGAATGTTCAAAGTGAAGCCATGTGCAAACGCATGGGATGGCTCACTCTGTGTGGACATCCAACGGCTGATGATGGAACATTGGCAAGATGATGACATGTAAATGATCGTCATGGAGTTAAGGCAATTTATAGACTAAGCTCTTTAAAGATCGTACACACGATAGTCCTCATGACAAACATAACTTAGAATTGGTTGTCAAACTTAAAATAAAATAAAATGAAGATTAAGTGAAGGATAATTTTTTTATATAACCCAAATGACACGTTGAAGAGTAACAGAACTCTTAAGAAATTCCACCAGTTGTCTCATGTTCGCCAAGTACCCCTGCCAATATGGCAAACAAATAATAATGAACATAACACCCTGACGTAGACCCTATATACCCATAAAGCATGTAAACAAAAACACCAATACGGTTCTATGTCTCTCAAGTCAACAGTGTAGGAGTTTCATTCAAACGACGAGGATCTACTTGGGTGTTATAAAAAACATATGAGACCCTGTCAATATGGCAAAATATACCCAAGGACACCATCGCTCAACCCCGAGTAGAAAATGTGTATTTCAATCATAACTGTCAATGTTTGACGATTTTAATTATAGGGTCATAAATTGGGTTTTGTCACCGTAATGATTGTTTATAGGCACAATATAAAGAAAGATACAATACAAGTCACATGTGAAAATTTCAGCTCAATACAGTCTCTACTTGCTGGAAAAAAACAGCAAAAGCTATCACGGTAATTTTCACTCGAATTCATGACGTCAGCGAGGTGACTGCGGGTACCAACCGCATATTTGGCCGCAGCATTCGCGAACGGACACCAATCCTCATAAATCTGACAAACGACTCATGCATGAATCGTTTCTCAGATTCAAATGTTTGTTTTGGGGTGAACAATTATCAAACAATACTACTTCGAAGGGAGTCCTTTCTCAAAATAGTTTATGCTACCAACAGCTGCAGTACTTCTCACCGATTAAGTTACTATGGCCATTAATGTTTTTGGGAGTATTTACCAATCTGTGACTCTGCCTTTAACATACGGAACAAGTATGCACATCACTTTTCAGTGAAAGCAAACCTTGTATTGACAGAGCTTTACTGGAGGGCCTGGATGTTCGCAACATTTGCCAGGAGCTCTGCTTGTGATTTTGTTTCCCTTTTTCTATACTCATTTCTCGAAGGAAGCTTTTATCCTCTACGTGGTGAATCAACCCTGTCTTCTTGCATCATGTTGCCACTTCGTGTTTCGCAATACGCGTTTATACACTCTGGACAATAAGTGGCTGTTTGAGAAGTCTTGATTGATCATGAAGAAGGGATACTTATGAGATGTCATGAATTGCAAAAAAGAAAGAGAGACGTTTTGGCTAACTCTGGGGGAAATTTAAAGTTCTTTTGAGTTAAAGGAATTGTCCACTTTTGAAAAGTGTATAGCTTGTCATTTTAATAACAACCCTCCGTGACGGCGTAGTACTGTTTTCAACAGTCTGTTTGTAAACAAATTTTGTTTACTCGGTAAAAAAATAAAATAATAATAATAATTGAAGTTCTATCTTGAGACCTATAGCCTAATACTATAGTGTGCAACAAACATTTACCCTTTGGTTGATCCTTTGACTACAGAAACCTCCAGTAATGACATCCCCTTTAATGCTTTTTGTTATAACTATTACAGGCTACTGAGTGTTTGATTATTGCGTTTTACATCGATGTGTATGGGCAAAAAACCAACATATTCTGTTATCCCCGATGCGAAAATTAATGTCCATGAAATATTATACATACTTGTTTAATATTTTTCTTAAAAACACGTGGATTTAAACAGGCATGGCACACTGTAACCTTCGTTGAATCGTTGTGCATGATTTGACCTTTATGGGTAGAAATACAAATATTTTAGACGTTATTTCCTTTTAAAACGTGGAAACCGGTGGCATAGCACTCTGGGAGATTAATGTTGTGATATTTTGTGGGAGTAGGGAGGGGTATAGGCTACCAAGAGTCAAAGATGTACTTTCCCCCTTTAACACCATAGCTCTGTAGTTTGCAATTTCCTCCTCAACTCAATCCATCCACTTCAAGGAGAGGTCAGGAGGCTTGCTTTCTTGGGATCACCCCAAGAACTGATGTTGACATGCCAGACACCGTCCTAATCCTGTGTTTACACTCACATTACTCACTCCTCCTCTACCTTGGATCTGGGTCACCAGACCTGAGTGGTACCCACCCCCCAACCCCTGGAGCAATTTGAAGGGATGGAGCAGAGGTTTCCAAAAAAGAAATGTTACCAGTCTAGCGGTAGACCTAATTAGCCTGGGGGTATAGCCAGGCAGCAAACCTCATGCTGTTGGTTGACCGAAGCTCAGTTTGTGACTTTCTGACACTGACGAGACTGTACACTTCGTCACGGTGATCCCTCTCGGCTCGAAAGCCCAAAAAACTTGGTCAGAAGACAGGATACTAGTTCAATTAGGAACAACCAATTAGCTTAAGGCAATTACTGAACAAAGCCCCCGCTGACTGTACTAGGTATATAACCCATAGCTTGTGAATCACTGGTGCCCCTTTCGCTCTTGGAGGATGTGGCTAAGTTCATATGGAGTCAGTTAGCATGATCGACGGGTCGCCCTGGCAAAAACTGTCCCAGAGCATGGGAAATCTCTCACGGGAAGTTTAACCAGCAAACAACAAAATCTAAAAAAAAATATATAAAAAAAAACGGCTGAAGGAATGCTTACGCAAATCAGAGAAAACCCGTAATTGGCGCATCTTCCTTTTGAACTATTTCAATGTCAACTTCAGCTGGACAAGCTAATGATGGTTACCTTTACATTTAGCAGAATTGGAATGACGAAGAGGTGAAAAGTAAAACTAAAAGTCTCGCCTTCAACCAGGTAGTTTTGTATTCATTGTTAGGTTTTAACTAGGTTTTAACTAGGTTTTAACTTTAGTTACTTTGTAGGTTTTTAACTTTTTTGAAGCAGTCAATCTTTCAGTTGTAATTCTACGAAAGGCAATTAGTGCCATCGCTGTTATATATTTTTAAAAGCAGTTAGGCCTATTATTATTATTTTCAAGAACAGTTATTTCCGTTTTCAAGATCAGCTCAGGTGGTCGATTACCAGTTCGCCCCAATGCGATCCTTGTCAGGTTGGGGCGATGGCTTGACATGGCCACGCTTCCTATAACTGCTCTTAAAAGTAAAATAAAGTAAATAAATAAAAAGAACATAAAAAAAGCTCTCGAAAACAAAATAGCGATGGCACCAATGGGCTTTCGTATAATTCCTAAACTGTAACAACTTCATTAACACATGTTTCCTGTTGTTTGTTTACTGCACCTGCTCACTGATATCTGTGTGCTGTTTTATTTTTTATTTTTTTCAAACAGCAGTGCAGTAGCGTCTTTCCACTCTGTGATTTGCCTTCAAGAGAATCAATCATTGAGAAAGCTCTTGTTTCCTAAAGAAACAAAAAGATGTGGTCCTTATTCTGACAGAGACAAATGACTTCGCAGAAAGAGACAAATACTGTGCCATGTGCGTGCCAAACTTTACTTGTATTCCCCCCAAAAAAGCAGCGAGCACTGACTCTATAATGGTGACACCAGTGTTGACACATTTGCACAACATCCCATACATCCTGTACTTTTTTTTTCAAGGACCAAGCGTTTGTTGAAGTGTTGATTAGCAACACCACCAGATGCTACATGGAACACAATTGTTTCAACTTCCCGCATGAATCAGAGTCTAATTCGGCGGTATGTGTTTTTATTGGAATACAGAAAGACAAAAACGGAGCATCGCCTAAATCTTCAATATGAACTTGTTCCGTTTTTGTGTTGTGGGGGGGGGGTGTTTGGTTTTAAGGGGAATGGGGGTACCTCAACTGTTTTGTTCTTGAAAATTGTGATGAAATGGTGTACATTTGTAGCCCCAAGTAGCAGGATTTGTAGACTTGTTCAAATCTTGTTGTCTTTAATGGGAGGATCACCCAGTAGATGTGGGTGCTGGATGAATCTAGAGTGCCCATAGTAACTGCAACCTGCACATACAGAACTGCCTCATTGATTCATGCAGGTGTTGTGTGCTTTTGTAACTCATCAAAGCCTAACAACCCTTGCCCTAAGAAACTGACAAAGAAAATGCAATGTAGAGCTAAGTTCATTCAATGATATCATCTATGTTTATTTCGCCCCCCCCCATCCCCTCCATGAAGTTGGTGAAGAAACTCATTTGCCAAAGTTTAATCAAAACTCTCCCTCTCCACGCAGTTACTGTGAAAGCAACTTATTTGCCAAAGTTTAACAAAAACTGTGTTTCGACGAAAGTTATGTGTTGCTGTGGTTTGTAAAAAAGAAAAAGTTTATTGCAGTGTGAAGATGATTTGTACGCATTAGAAAACCTTGACAGAAATGCACACTGCTTGATATAGAATGTTCTTTCTCATCACAACCATACACACACACAAAACCTACTCATGTCGAAGATAATGTTCCAATCAAGATTGAATCATCCCTTAGCTGTTTATTCTGTCATATTACCCCCCGAGTACATCCCAATTAATTGCCACTTTACCGCTCCATACAAATGTCACCGTGGTAACGGCAACACAAATGACAAACAAGTAGCTCCAAATTGCCATCACTTCAGACAGTCTTTTCTGGTAGCAACCAATTTGCAGACATTCCTATTTCCAGCCAATTTGTATTGCTCACAAGTGGAAGAATACACCTTTAAGAAATAGACACTTTTATCTCTGATTCCATTGCTCCCGGGCAGAGGAAGAAAAAAAACCCACAAATAAAGAGTTTCTTTGAAGACCCTGTCTTGTCAGCCCTCGAGAAGATTCCCAAACCTCCTTGAAACGTGAATAGTGAGTTAACCCAAGCCGCTTATTGTCCTTAGTTAACTAAAGTGACACCTTTAATAATCCAGACTCCGCAAATCAGTCATCTGTGTGTTGGGTGAGCATCGTTTGAAAAAACAACAACAACCGAGCGCTTTGGAGCGAGATGATTATTTTATAGCGAGTTGCCGTCTCAATACTTCAGAGAATCGTCACCTCTCATCTCGGACAAAGAGAGGTGTCACCCCCTTGTGATTTGTGACACTTATCCCATGCTGTAAAGACAGCCAGTATCAATAAGTATTGTCACACCCTTGTTGTCCCCTTGATAAATTATCACAATAACATCTCACTTGAGAGGACACCGGACAATTCATTTCGATCAGAATCTCAGATTAAAGGATCAGATTAAACTCCTACCTTTTATTTATAGGAGCGAGTTTGGTCAAGGATCATAGTTAACCCATGAGTTCGACTAAACTCTGATCAAATGCACACTGTAGTCAATGATGGTTGGACTAGTCAACGATTCGCGACCATCCTATCGAGACTGGTCGCATCGCTGGTTACCACTAGCTGTTTTAATGGCAGTGAGGAACCAATTATGAACTTCTAAAAAAAAAAAAAAACGCAAACAAAATTGGGCACCTCCATTTTCTCATGGCCACTTTGACACATGACGACATGACTGACGTCATTCGCACTTCAACTTCGGTGCTCGTGTGCTACGTACGTCACAAAACCAACCACAAGTTATCGAACTTGATTGAACTTGCTTGTCATTGGACCAGAATCCGTTGGTGAAGCTCTGCATGGTATACGCTATGAATGCTCACCTTCATTTTTCATTTCTCTTTTTTGTTTACCTCCTCTTACCCTCAGCAACGACAGCCAAAGATCCCAGTAAAATCGCAGTTGTGGAAATGTTGATAGCAATCCCAAGTTGTCGTTTGAGTTATCCAGAGGCCAAGGAAATTACAACCATTTTAGTCTTCTGTTTCCACTTCCTTCATCCTTCCAAGATCCGAGAAACTGCTCCACAATTCGATGAAAATACCTTTGCTTTTCTTCAAAAGGCAAAACAAGCCAGACTTTCTTTCATCTGATACTGACATTTTTTTTTAAAAGACTGAACTCGATTTCACTGTATCTTTTTTCCAAGCATCTTCAAGCTACGGAGTGCATCAAGCAATCCCTCCGAAAATCCTCTTCCTATTATTAATGAACATGCTGCTCCTTTTCTCCCCCAAATGCAGGCATCTTGCGCGGAATCCCCTCATCTGCGACTGCAATCTCAAGTGGCTCGTAGATTACCTCGAGGAGAACCCAGTAGAGAAGAGCGGAGCAAGATGCGAGACACCGAGACGGATGGAAGGGAAGAGACTGAACCAAATGAAGAGCATCAAATTCAAATGCAAAGGTTGGTTGGGGGAAACATGGGAGCTGCAAGCTTTGGGCAATACTAACTCGACTGGATTTCACGCACACAGCTGAGATTGTTTTTAGTATTCACTACCTTATGGAGACTGAGGACAAAACAAAGAAGGAAAAACAAAGGTCTACATAGTGGATTTCTAAAGACTGGGTTGCTCCACACGGATTTGTTTTGTTCAAAATGTCTGGGAGAAAGGAAAGAACGAAAGATGTCTCATTCTCCGCATGGATTTACCAATAAGAATGTTTGATCTTAAGCTGTGTATCGATCTTAATTGCTAAGCAAATTGTGATGTCACAATACGAATCACTATGTTATTACTGACAACTCATCTTAAGATGAATCTTAATGCTTTGTGAACTGTGAAATCGAGCCCTGCAGATGGGCCCAGTTTCTTGGTGCTGCTTCTGCACAATAAGTAGCTCAGCACAAAACAATTTTGCTAAAAAAAAGAAAGAAAAGTTTTACCAGCCAAAACACCATGTCACGTGTACCATCTGTCACTGGTTTCCTTTATTGTTGCTGAACAGAAAATTGTCAAGCAATATTGTCTATAAGTAAATTTTATGAAATTGGTTCCTGGTTTCGTACCTGACACAAATGCAAAGGAAAGTATTATGTCAGGTTGAAGGAAGGGGCTGGTTTGACCACAAGAGGATTGAAACATAATGCCAGACAAAATCAAAGGCAGAAAGAGGGAAAACAAGCAATTAATCACCGAATGAGACACAAACATGAGGAATGTATATGGGAAAGGAGAAGGCAAAGACAAGAAGTTGTACTATATCTATTACAAGAGTTCTTAAAGAAAAGGGACATGTTTGTTGTTATAAGTCTGATAGTTAAAGTTGACCCACTTTGATTTGGTTTTGGTTTGTAGATTCAGAATACCAGCGTACAGCACACGCCGGCGAGTGTTTCATCGATGCAGATTGTCCCGAATCCTGCCGTTGTAGTGGAAGCATCGTCGACTGCTCCAACGCGGGATTCCACTCTGTGCCTGACAACATCCCAACGTACACCACTGAACTGTAAGTAATCATCGTGAGAAATAGAAAGAAACTGGAGAGAAACTTCTCTCCAGATTTTCTTTTCCTTTTTTTT
>CM021536.1:4195575-4210882 GCA_010994315.2 Pisaster ochraceus
TGCTAAATTCTGAATCATAGAATTTCAGATCTTCTGCTTGACAGTAACGACTCTCACCCCAGTTTGGACTTGGTCTGTGACCAGAAATCTTCCAATTTCTTAAGTTTCGGGAGAAGTTGCTTACATTTCTAATTTATTTGGACAAATGTTTCTTTCCTTATATTGGGAAGGGGCGGAGATATGTCTGTGATGTACCCCCTTCTTACAGACTCGGCAAGTACTGCTTCCTAACCAACGAAGTAAGTGATTAGCGCTGAAGAGGGAGTGGCAGTGATGGATCATGTGTAACAGTAGGGATATTAGAACTCAGTGTGGGGATTCATTTTAATAGCTTTATTTATTGACTGACCGGTGCCAATCGGTTTTAATTTGTTTCCCCTTTCAGGCGGCTGAACGACAATGATATTTCCAGGATTTCTGCCGATGGGAAGTTTGTTAATTTGATCAACCTCAACAAATTGTAAGTCATTTGTTTCCCATTTTCCAATAAAATGCCCCTCTGTCATTGTCACAACCCTTTTCCTTCCCACACTCCCCCAACTCATCAGACCAACCCAAATATCTGTCAAACAGTCTCTCTATACAAAACGCTATCCCCCTGACCTAACCTCTGAAACTAATTGTACTGAAAAGACAATAAATCAAGGGAATTGGGGGCAAAAGGGAAATTGTATCAAAACTTCTTTTGTAAAACAATCATTACTATATGTACATTAAGGGCTATAATATTCCTCTTAATTCGTATTGAACATTTTAAAGAAATGCCTATTCTTAAGAAAACATTCTCCATTGCTTAAAACCTTGTGTGGTGTAGAAAGAGAGACAGGTACACCAACAACTGATTTTCCTCCAAGTTTCAATTTCATAGAGTTGTGGAGCAAATCAAAGTTGTTTAAAACAGAAACATTTGTTTACCAAAAACAGGTTATCAGCCAAATTGTAAAAAAAGATGTCTATTCCATTCCGCAACAATATTAATAATAGCATACAATCATACAGTTCTAGGCCCTATTGTGATGTTGTCTATATTGGGTAAGCTAAGGAAACTAGCATAAATTAACAGAGAGGAACTCAATATTTGCTAAGCAGATTAAATCCGCTGAGCAAAGTTTAGCCTTTTCAAACAGATCTTGATAGAACTAAAACAACTACGGTTTTTTTGTGCCGTCATATGCAGGGATCTTCGTAATAACCGAATCTCAATTATCGAGGAGGGAGCTTTCCAGGGTGCGTCCAACCTGTATGAATTGTAAGTCAATCATTTTACTCAGTCGTCCACCTGTTGCTTGTATTCTTGTTGTGTCATAGTGTGTCGACAGGCATCTTGTATTGATGCGCCTTCTGTCCACGTATGGGGGCCCGCCCATATATCATTGTCAGCCACACAGAGTGACAATAGCTCGCATAAACTTCATGCATCGTTTTGGTTTAACTCGTCAATTTTTACGTGGTTTTCCAGCGGATTCCACAAAACAAAACAAAACATTTCTAAAAAAAGTTCATGCACAATTTGTTCTTTTAATAATTCATTTTTGTGAATTTATCCAAGCAGTTGTTACACTTTCATTTGCTCTGTTTCAATAATGGTATTTCTTCTTGTGGATGGGACTCAAAGACTACCTTCATGACTTCGCAACTATTCTGTTTTTATTTTGGTTTTGAATTCATAAAAAAAAAGCACGGTGTGACAGTATTACGCTGCACTTCAAACTCATGGAATTCTGGTTGAATCTCTATCCCACTTATCACAACCTCTGCACAATTATTTCCCACCAAAAAAAAAGAAAAGTGCTGCTCATTATAAATATCTGGGATCAGGATGATAACAAGCTATCTATTATTTTATCGATTCGTTCATTTATTTTCTTTGATTTGCTTTTTGTGAGATGATTTGTTTGATTACCTACATGATGTGTGTGTTGACCTGATTTGGGCCACTTTCACTACGACAAAATAACGGCTACACAGATTTTAAAGATATGGTCATAGACCGGTTTTTTGTCAACGTAATGCTGATTTGGAGGCATAATTATAAAGAAGGAAACAATAAACGTCACACGTGAAAGTTGCGGCTGATTACAGTGTCTCCTCGCTGAGGAAACAGCAAAAAACTGTCACGGTGTTTTCACAAGAACGTCGAATCCATCCATTGGCGAGGGGACAGCCGCGGGTACCAACCGCTTCTCTGGCCGCAGCATTCGCGAACGGACACCAACCCTCAGAAATCTGAGGGACAACTCACGCATGAATCGTCTCTCAGATTCAAATGTTTTTGTGTGAAAAAAAAAAATCTAAACCATTTTACTTCGAATGGAATCCTCACTAAGACAGTTGTTATGGTCATTTTTTTGTGTGAGTAATTTCCAAAGTCTCAGCCTTTACCTTTAAGCCCGGGCAACTGTGTGATTTGTCTGCAAAATAAAAGTACAAAGTTTCTAAGCATCATTCTGAATTAAAGAAAATGGAGTTGCCCAGGGCGTTAATAGTAGTTCCTGAACCGGGAATGATCCCAAGTTGACAAGCCAATCGTCGTCAGCCTTGCAGAGTCATTCGGCACAAGCACGGGGCAACTGTCTCCCAGATGCATTCACGTCATAACTTCAGCAACTTGATTGCAACCTGTCATCTGATATAATATTGACAAGTTGTAGTTGAAAGTTCAACAAGTGTCGCGTTTAGTGTGAAACAAAATAATTTCGAAACACTTTAATTTTTATGGAAAGGAAATGTTGTGTTGAAAAGAGATAAGTTGCCCGCAGGCAGCTTTTTCTCTCTCCCTCTTTTTTTTTTTTTTTTTAAGAAAAAAAAACCCCATATCTGATTAAATTTCCGTTCGTAATGTTTGCTTGAAAATATGAAATATTTATCGCTGTGAAAATTTGACAAGTCAAACTGATGGAACGGTTCCTGTGAACTGATGAGGTGTGAATGTACACAGCCACAAGACAATATGTAACTCCCGTTGGAATGAACCTCAAATCTTAGTTGTCAATGCAAATGTCTCATCGACGAGTCCAGAAATACAAGCCCCTTTTTTTTACAACTTGGGTGTGCACTGCTTCTTATTAGTCATCTACAGTGGTTCCCAGTTCACTTTTTTGGTAAATTGAGGCACAAAACACACACAGGTCATGTAGGTAATAAACATCTGATACGATCTGATCCCGTGTCATCGCTTTGTTTGTGACGTAAACCTTCAGAGTATGACATCCATGCATGCTTGATATTACCCCCCGCCCCCTCCCCCACCTTCTAGCCCCTCTCCCCTACCTTAAACCCCCTTCTGTTGCTCCTCATCAAATCCGCTTACCCACGGCTGATCCAGTCAGACGCAGTAATCCATGCCAAGGCAAATTAATTCCAATGGGGTATGCCACCTTTGAACGAAAAAAAAGAAGAACAAAAAAACAACAACCTGAAAACAAACAGGTGTCTCTATTTATCATGATTTCCAATTTGGTAATGGTGACAAGACAGTGAAAAAATGGGACAACATTCAATTCGGGTGTGTTCGGTTAACCAAAACTCTAGTATGGGTTCTCAAATCCTGAGTGAACAGTGAGGGTAGGAGGGGTGGGATGGGGAGTGTGTTTTTAAGTAACCTCAACATTTTGTCCAGATACTGGCTTTTTTAAATTCCTGAAGTGTTTATTTTATTCAAAAACTCATCAGTTAAATGAGATCAATTTTGATCGTGGTTACCTTATAACTAAGTTTGTAATATTTTTTACTCAGACCCAATAGTTTTTGTAATATTTTTGATATGTCAAAAATTTTGAAAAATAACAATTTTTTTTTTAATGTATTTATTTATTTAAGTCCTATTTATTTTTTATTTTTTGGTGGGGTTCTAAAAGCCTTGGCTCAGATTACATTTCTGATGTGTCCCTTTATATTCCCAAAGCTCTGCCTCGACTCCATCTTCAAACCCTGATAAAGCTTCTCCCCCAGATTATAGCTCCGCCCCAAACTAAGCTCCACCCCTAAGCTCCGCCCACCTCTCTCTCTCTCTGTTGTGTGTACAGTGCTTGCATGTATGTATTTTCTTTGTCTTTGCAACGTTCTCTAGGCTGCTTACTAACAACAAGCTCAGCAAAGTCCATGGACGATTTTTCTCCGGACTTAAAAATCTGAGAACTCTGTAAGTATTGTACCCCGACTCCTCTTCCCTCAATTTTTTTTGTTTTGCTGTGTGAATGGGCATTATCTGTATCATCGGTGCCTGCCTGCTGGCTTTTCTCGTTTTGCATTTTCAGGGTCAAATCCATGGTATTACAGGGGAAAACCTGAACTCAAACATCAAAGATGATCAAGTAACGATAGCCTCAACATATCTGCTCTCAAAGGGGTGGTGGGGACGTTGAACTTTTGTAGAGCTACTAAGCACAGCATTTAGCGCAGAAAAATCTTGCTTAGCATGCTCAGGTTACCAGCCAATGTGTAATGTATAGTATATTGATCGTGACTGGTTGTTCTCAAGTTTTCGCTTAGCAGATAATAGTGTTAAGCACTCATTTTCCGCTAATCTGCTCTATAAAATTGGTTTAGAAAATATGTATTCGCACCTAGAGGCTTCTAAACTAAATACTGCCAATGTCTGGGATTGTTTTTTGTTCCAAATTGTTGCTCTATGTCATGCATTGTATAGAACTGTGGACCGTGTCCGAACCAAGTGGCTTTGGCTACAGATGGCTATTGGCTGCTGCAGGACCACTGAATTGAATAAAGAGCTTTTACATAGAACAATCCTTAGCCATTGACAAAGCCATCCATTTAGAAGACATGACCCTATTCACTTAGGAAGCTATACTCTATGAAATTGTAGCAGCTAAAGCTTATATTTTGGAACTTATGGTAGAAAAAAATGCCCTTGAAAACTCCTACCTCGGAAACAATTATTGGGCGCGTCAAAGCTCTTCCTTTGACCTGGGTTCACTGTAATAAAGATGAAAAACAAAAAACGCTTAACACTTTTTATTTGCCAAGCAAAGTAGCAGGAATCTAGTTATGAGCTACGTGCACTACATGTGTTTTGGGGGCTGGTACCTGTTGTTTGCTAAGCACTTACCGACTTTGTAAGGCTTATGAAATTGGACCCTTATGGCGGCTCAATACTGGCAAAGCTGGCAAGGGGATTTTGTGTGCCTCGTGATCATTCGTAGGGGAACAATTCGATGATGCATCGAATCGTTAATTAATGACACCATGAGGCAGCACCTTTAAAGGGAAATCGAAGGAAGTTAGAATGTCATCGGGAGAATACCATGGATTTTGGACTTAATTGCCTGTGTGTACATACCCCCCTGCATGAGAACTCTCTGAGCATGCTGTGATGTTATAACCCAGTCCACTCGGACAAACCTAATCCGTAGGATCTTCAATCTTGGGAGTTAGTGAGTGACAAAAGGAAATTAACTTCAATGGTACCAATGAATGGAATACTGGCCACTGTCTTTGCAACTGTTTGACATGTTGCGTCAAGATACGCTGTCTGGCAACTTGACAACCCATTTATAGATCTATGGTCGAGTCAAAAATAGTTATTTAGGAAAAAGAAATCGTGTAAAGAATAGTGCAAGCATCAGTGCACTTCCTGCATCATGCTGCAGCCATTTTGGTCATGTTCCCTTTTGCAATTGCAAAACAGTGACGGATTCTCACCAGACAAAACGATGGGACCAGACTAACTTTGTCCATCCAAACCTTGACTCGGTTACATTGACTTGAGAAATGACAGCAACAGAATAAATACAAAATTACCACTCAAGATGTCCTTTTTAGGACACTTTCTGTTTTAAACCTAAAATTCATGATTCTGGTCTCTGAAGGTTTGGGAAAAAAAGATACTGCAGTTGGGTACAGAATTATCTAGTGTCATTAGTTGACTGATTCTGACCGTTTCCCACTTTCTAAGGAAGCAGAACATATTCCTTTACTTCAAATAGATTGAAAGGGAGAACAGTGTGCAGTTGCTAAAGAACTTTACATTTGTGTGGTATCTTGAAAATGGGTAATGACCCATTGTACTGTCATTACGTATGGCTATTGTCTGCCCATGGTCTGACGTTCCGTACGATGGTGCGGCAATACGGTGGTGCGGCTTAAACATTGACACCATGATCTTGCAATGCCGAGTTGGGTGTACTGCGGCTTATACGCCGGGCGCCCTCTACGCCGAAGATAACGATATTGTATGTGAAGGTAACGGCGAGCGTTTAAACGCGCACCCGTTGCCTAAAACTACACACAAATAGATGAACTGTCTCCAGAAATTGCGCAACCAAAACTTGTTGTGGTGATGATGTGAGGTGAATTGGGTCACTAGACCTGTATGACAGCAGCCACCTTGTTTTAGTCCCGTTCGAATCAATGTAACCAAACTGAGGCTGGAAGGAGAAACCACGCAGTCTGGTCCCATTCTAATTTTTTCATAAGAAACAGTAGCATTCCTATTGCCAAATGGGGAACATGACATGAGATGAAAGTATCATGATAACTATACTTTGGTGGATGGGTTGGAAGGAGTGTAGGGTAAAAACAGCGTAGGTATAGCTGCATTCAGAGGATTGTGGTTGTTAATCACTTTTGTATAATATGTAGGATGATTGGTACTTGGCTCAAAATTACTACATATAAATTAAAAAGAAAGGTACAGCATTGGCAACACTTTTTAGTATACAATTACCATCCTTTTGTCAGACAGCCCATATTGATCTCATTTCATAGAGTTGCTTACATGAGACTACTGCTTAATGAGATGATTTGCTTTAGAGAAAACTGTTTTTTCTGCTTAGCAAAAATTGACAGGGAACCAGTCATAAGCAATGTACATTACCTCATAATTATTTTGTCTGGTAACCTGTTTCTGCTAAGCAAGATTGTTCCTTGCTAAGTGATGTTTAACAACTCGAAATTTTGCGCTAACAATTACAATTTATGGTAAACTGCTAAGTAATGTTGGAGTGCTTAAAACAGCTCTATTAATGATATGCTTTCTGCTGAAAAAAATAATAATATCTATCAAGATATAATTTGACAGGCCAAAAATATGACAGGATGTATTAATTTTACCAAACCGTATTTGAATGGGAGACTATATACTTGCAAAGGCGATGCTGTACCTTTCTCTATAGATAGTTCCCACCTGACGTCACACAGTGTAAAGTCGGCCATCTTTGCGTGCAAATAATCGGGCAAATTTCCCAATGCAACTATATGCGTTCGTAAACACCGTTTGCGGCTCACGGGAGATCTATCAAGTTCCTTGCATGGTTGGTCGGTGAATGAACCACACGGCTGCAAAGAAATTTAAGAACGTAGCCCCCAACAATCTAAAAACCCAAGTTGCCCGTAAAGATGGCCTGTATCGGGAAACATCTATATCAATTTCAACTTTCACGATTGTTATTTATTGGATTAATGAATCATGTAACCTAGATCATATTCACCAGGTTTTATGAAATTAATATCAAACTAGAAAACTGGTTAGAGATGGTTGTTACTAACCCACATGTATTGGATGCACAAATACATTATTTGTTATCATCGGGTGATCAAGTATAATCAGTAGATAGATATGTAACTCATCTTATTTAATACTGCGGTAATGCCTGCCACCTTGGACAAGTCTCGACTTATACGGGCCCTTTCACACGACGTTTTTTTTTTTCCCCGGGAACTTCCTGGGAATGTTTGGTTGAC
This sequence comes from Pisaster ochraceus, assembly GCA_010994315.2. Taxonomy (NCBI): domain Eukaryota; kingdom Metazoa; phylum Echinodermata; class Asteroidea; order Forcipulatida; family Asteriidae; genus Pisaster; species Pisaster ochraceus. The sequence goes on from CM021536.1 coordinate 4,203,277, forward strand.
CTTTTCACACTTGAACTGCTGACCCTGGCAAACTTCTGGGAAATTTCTGGGCGTTTCTCAGGAAATGTTACCCCCCTGCTGGGGAGTAGGGTTAGGCGAAGAAGAAAAAATCGGGGGAATATCATGGTGAGTGTTAACTTTTCTCAGGAAATTTGCAAACGCAAGTTTTAAACGAAAGTTAAAATTCCCCGTACATTTTTTTTTTAATTGGCTCGGTAGTGTGAGAAGGGCACCAGACTCTGACTCGAATTCTGACTCTCTCCAAATAATTGTTTGGGTTGACTTGAATCCAGCTTATTTGAGACTGACTTGAGCCTTTGAAAATCTCATTTGAGTTTGACTTGTGTTTATGAAACAGTGAACCAACTGTCGATGGGCTGTGACTAAAGACTGTTAGCCGAAACAGCGTGTTTTCAATGTTGACCTAAAATCATCGGCTGTCTCTAAACCAGGTGTTTGGTAGTTTTTTTCCCGTTTTTTTCTTGACTCATTGATGGAGAATACTTCTGACTCAAAACTTAACATTCACACATTACAGTACACAGTCCCCAGCCAGAAGTTGTCTGGACCTTTAAAATGCAGTTTAGACTTGAAACACGAAGCAGGTGTCTGTGTGATTCGAGTTTTTGATACAGTGAAGTTTGCTTCGCTTTCGTTTGAAGTATGAAAAAGGCTGAAACTTGATGTGGAGTGATGTTCCTTCATATTATAATGACTGCATGAATGCATTTTGGTTTGGAATACTGACAGTTTATTAGTATATGGCTCCCGGCCCGTTAATGGGTTTGGTACAACAAGGAGTGTCTGGATATTTTAAATAGGTTCATTTTATTCTACGGTTACCAGTTCTGTACTTCCCCTTCTGACCAAAAGTATGAAGGCTTTTAGTGAATGAACTATGTTTGCATCGGTTTGAGAAATGACATTTTGAGTTGTAGTTTGTATGACTAATCCTTTTGTATCAAAGCATAACCTTACACAAATATCTTTAAACATTAACTTTTAAAGGAAATGAACAATTGCAGCACACTGATTTGATTCCTCAAAAATAATCACAAATATTCCAGATGGGAAGGAAGTATGTCAAACAACAAATCAAGCACAACACAGTGTGTGATGTTAAAATAGTTTTAAAGTCATTATAAACAACCAAACATTTTATATTTCCTGTCTTTTTGACTGGTTTCATTTCGCACATCATTCACTCATAGAGTTAAAAAAAAAACAAGACAATCCACGGAATACAAATCATAAATAAAATAAAAAAAGTCTTCAATCTGAAAACAAATCTGTCATCAATTGAGAATCACTCGTCGCCGTATCCAAACAGGCAATTAGCTGTTGCTTCTCCGTCATTCCTCACAAGCACACCCCGCATCAATAAGAGGCTCCGTGTGCGCTTCCACTCAGCGAGAAAAAATCTCTCTCTCTTAAGGTCTTAACTATTTTCCTTCATACCCCCCCCCCAATTCAGAAAATATCTTTCACAGATTCTATCGTATAATCCTACTTGTGGCGATTGCCAGTTATTCCTTCCTTGTCATTCGCTCATCAGCGGTCACTTAACCTGAATTTTGTTTGATATCAGAGGGCTGCCTTGATTTATGTTTTGAGAGCAATTGCTTCCCTTATTTTGTAACAAAAAACAAGGGGGGGGGGGGCTTGTTCAATGTGGAAACAACAAAAGTCTGGGATTTGTACTTTTTCCCACCTCGGAGATGAGATTGATTGTGAGGGGTTTCTATCATTAACTCTTGTTAGATGGTAGACGAGATAATGTGTTCGGGAAAGCAGATTTGGGTCAATTCAAAACTCGATGTGGAAGTGTCCCAAGATACCCATCTGTTATGTTATGGGGGAAAAAGAACTGTTATTTGATGTATTAAGGTTTCACAGAAAAATAGGGAGACCGTCATTATAGGGCCATAGAAAGCTCAGTCTGTGGAACACCAGCCATTAATCTGGATATCGTCGGCCCAAATCCTGTTCTAGTAATAAATGTGTGTTTCAAGAAAGATACATATCAAAACTTGGTATTACACAGATTAAAGGTAAGCGCTTATACAAATCAATGTTGAACATTTATGCAAATCAAGTAAGCATTTATAGAAATCAAACTAACCACAAATCAAAATACGCATTTACACTAATCAAGACTAAGCAATATTATACAAATCGAAACTACTCATACACTATACTCTCATAATCATTACACATGGTTTAAGATTGCATGGAGTTTGCGCAACTGTCAGTATTGATGTTAAACCCGATTAGCTCGTGTCCATAAAAATGGTAAATCCAAAACAAACACCAACGGTAATATAAAATAAAATATTCTTTTAATGTCTTTTTCAAACTGTTGTTAATCACTTCTGTGCAAAATACGTTAATATAAACACAGTGCAATGAGGACATTTTTCATTTTCTTTGGGGACAGTGATCCTGTACAGCTGATATTAAAATTACTTGCATTCCAGACGGTGACAGTAATTATGATTTTTGTCTACAGTCGCAAAAACAAATTGTGCGGATCCCGCATGCTGCTCATTACACATTGAGTCAACATTTGATTTGCATGAAAGTTCAGATGCATCAAAGGATAATTAACAGTTCCTCAAGTTCCTAACGCGCCATCGAAGTGACTTCCTTCCCTCCTTGGTTTTGGAGACTTATCTCCCAAGGATCAAGAACATAAACCCTTCCGAAGCTCTCTTCTTCACAACTTCCAGTGTCCTTGATATTGAAAACTTAAAGGTGTGCCCCCCGTACATACTAATTATAGCGAAGGACACAACGTGTCATGGGTTTACCCAGGTCGAACAAGCTGACATTGAAAACATGTTTTGCAAGTAGATTTAGTCTTCGGCACAATACGTAATCCTGGTGATATTGGCGTAATTACATCCTGGGCAAGAGGGATTACCCAAATGATGGGTCTCTTTGAATTACCGTCTGGACTTTCCAGGCCTCCTTTCCGAGTTGGTTATTCCCGTCTGCAAAGAGTTCCTCTTGTCTCAGAGAAGAGAGTTTTTTATTTAAACTTAATTACTCTGTGTCTTACGCTAATCGATCTTGGTTTCGTGACTAAAAAGCACAAGTTGCAAATGATCTCTTTATTACCCCATTTGCATACAATAAAAAAACAACTTTGTTACTCATCAACTCCTGATTTCTTTTTCTTTTTCTTTGTTGTGAATGGGCAGTAAAATAAAAATATAGGATATAGTTGCAACTTTTGTTTCTATAATTCCCTCTAAAACACAGTAAAACTGATTAATGCCAGCCATCGAAGTCAAGCAATTTTCAGCCAGCAATGGTTTGAATTCACACAATATATTTTTTGGTTTCATCAATTTTATGTTTGAAACAAACACTTTCTGTTTTTATCACCTGTGATTTTGAAGAAGATGTTAAAAACATACAACAAATTGAATGGGAAACTTTACACAGGACACTACAAACACAATTGTTTTTATTTATTATTATTATTGTTTTTGTTAGCTTTCCGATTTGCATCTTGTTGCGTATTAGTAGGCGAGACTTGCTCCAGTGAAGACTGAAATGTTCAACCCCACTAACCAACATTGTTGACAGTACTGTAGGAGGTCACAATAAATAAGGAATGTAACTTTAAAGTGGAGGGCACATCATTGGCAAGTCATGGAAATGTCTTTCCGTAGATGTCATGTTTACTCATCTTTGACAATTTCATTTAACGGTGGTGCTTCAAGAAATATGAAGCATTTATGAGAGTCTGTACATTTGTCGAAAAAAAGAAGGAAAAAAAACAAACATTGGCAACACAAACTATTTTGATTCTTATCAAAAAATGCCAACTCTTTTCTCAGACTTTCCGAGAAGGGTAATACTTGTATTTTCTTAACTTAAAAAAAATAAATTAACCAGGTTTCCTCAGAAGGGAACTTTCTTGTTCTATCAACATCCAACAATAGATTGTGGTGAATGTACCATAGACGTTGATCCTTTTACTGCCATCTTGTTTTTCTCCCATTCAAATCAATAATAACCAAACCGAGGCTGGAAGTTCATTATAGTCAGATCCCTTCTTGTACCATGACAATCAGCACTTCACATTGCTGTTGTATACGGGATCATGACACAAATGATGGCGGTATAATACGCGTTTGACCTGGAGGAAACAGGGGATGCCTGGCTTTTACCCTTGGCCCGATTTCATAAAGCTAAGCACAAACACATGCTTAGCCTAGATAATCTGCGCTTACCTTAAATAAGTTATAAGCCAAAGTACCATGTAAAGTATCGTTTTTATGGATGGCTCTGTGCTATTTTTTGCGTAGCAGAAAGCTACGCTTAGCATAATTTTCTGCTTAACTGTTTTTATGAAATTCGGCCTTGGCTTCGCTTTGTGTCTGTCAAGTGAATTTCTGTTGGATTCAGATGGACTCCTGACTAGGTCTCTTTTAGTTTTAGAAAAAGAATAATGGGTGATTTTGAATCCACGGCATTTACCAATGATGTACCACTCCCTTTAAAACAAATGCTTGCCTGCTTGATGAATGGTGAAGTTAGTCCTAATTTAATCAAGTGTAATCTCTACATCTCGAGTGAAGATACCAAAACGAGTTTGTTTTGACGGCGCTGCGACATCCCAAGTTAATTTGACCATGCCATTTGTCATTAATTACTGATGTTCTTTTTCTTTTTTAGGAACCTTCGGACTAATCGGCTGACATGTATCGGGAACGAGACCTTCATCGGACTGAAATCCCTGCGACTTCTGTGAGTTAGATTCAGAGTTGATAAGTCTTGTAGTTTCAAAATTTTTCAAAAACCACATGGGCTGTCTATAATTTATTTACATAAATGATTTCAGTATCATTGTCTGATTGTAAACAGCGACGCATGGACAGCGTGAGGGAAATTCAGCTGAGTTTTACTTTAAAATAAACTGTACGACAGCAAAATTCTAAGGATGTTGACAAAACATGAATCAACTTACCCTAAAGCATGGAGACCTATATTAGCTCAAAGGTTGAAATACTCATAGAGGCTGGTCTCATTTTAAATGTACCGGGTACCATACAGGATTGGTAGAGCTGACAAAAAAGTCGCAGACAGTGCTCGCATATTGTGTGATCAATCACGATGTAATATACAGAAATTACAAACCTGTGAAAATTTGGGATTTATCCATTGTGTAAGTCAGGAGAAAAATTAATTAGTGAAAACAATAAGTGAAATGCCATGCACATTTTTCAGCATGGTAAATGAAATTGTTCTTAATTTTGGTTGTAACAAACAAAATCAGTTGTTATTAATGTTGTTGTAGTTTGTTGTTGTTGTTGTTGTTGTTTGTTTTTTATGTTTGTGGGTGTTGGGGTGTTTGTTTGTTTGTCTGTTGTTTGTATGTTTTTGTTAATGTCGTTGTTGTTGTTTTGGGGTTCAGATACAGTTTTCTTGAATGATTACAACGTAATTTCAGAAGCAAGACTGTATTTTACAGAAACAAATAGTTCTAATATGAACTTATAACCAGTGTAAGCTTTCAGACAAAAATTCTACTATAAACAAGTGACATCCTCACCAATCCTGTAGAAATACCTTCAAGGCAACGGGATCTTCCGGTTTCGTTTTGTTACCAAACACCATGTTGTGATAAGCACTGTATACTGATGTCCTTTCCCAAATCATGTTGAAAAACAGATCCACAAGCGCATTACTCGGGTGGGATTCGAACCCACAACCCCGTCCATCATGCAGGTCTTACTATAGTGACTGCAAGTGCGCCCCCTGGTCTTACTTTATGTAGTTATTTCTCTCAGTTTTATATGGGGCATGGCTCTGACCATGATCCGATCGACTGTTTACTTGGGAGGGATAATGTCGTAGAGCTCTCTGTGAGTATTGTTTTGTGTTTAAATCACCGTTTTACCAGAGAAATATTGTAATTTTTAGGGCTACTTCAATCGGATACTGTTAACTTGTTAATGTCGTATAGCCAGCCGCGTCGTGTTGACCTTTTGCCCTTCACTTCTTACGTCGTGTCTTAAGTGACTGCGCTGCGCTATTGCTAATGTTTGCTATTTGGATCACAATCAATTCAAGTGCAGGAGATTGTTGTAGTAGACGTGTTTGACGTTGACGTTTGACGTTTTGACGTTTGAGTAGACGTTGTGTTTTAGTGAATGCCCGTCCTTTTTTAATAAGATAAAGGGCCGGCCTCCTTCCAGTTTCTCGATTACCAGTTGACCACCGAACTTGCCCAGTGACAATAGGCAAGTTCGAACCCAGTAACTAGCAGCAGGTACCACAACAACCGTATGTGACTAATAATGCATCAGGGTTAAATAACAAGATCCCATGTCGCAAGCATCGAGTACTGAAGACAAAAATCCACATGGATCTTGGGTGAGATTTGAATCTTGGATGAATTCTCGTTCATTCTTTTCTTGTTTTGGTTTCTTTCAGTGCTCTGTATGACAATGGCATCAGCACCATAACATCTGGAGCTTTTGATTCTCTGAAAGAACTATCCACAGTGTAAGTTATCGGGTGAAGAATTACACCTGCAGAAATGGTGCTATAAAAACGTTGACATGTTATAATTATTATTCTTATGATTATTTATTTCTGGTAATGAAATCAAGGATGCCTCATAGGTGAACTTAATCACTTTAGCTTGCAAGCCTGTGAAAACCTGACAAGGGTGCTTGCTATGTGAACCAGAAACACTGGGGTTAACCCCTACTCTTCCATGATAAGTGTGCTGGGTTCTTTTACATGCACTACCTGAATACCAAAGTATCTTGCTCAAGGACACAAGTGTCACGACCAGGACTCGAACCGACACTCTGCTGGTCAGAGACACCAGAGCTTGAGTCTGGTGCTCTTAACCACTCAGCTACTGATTGACAGTTGGCTAAAACAGCTTCTTTTCAACACAAAAGTGTGAAAAGATAGAAGCACAAACAGTTTACGTGTAAAAGCATACAAAACAGATTGGCTTATGAAAACTAGACAGTTTTGTGGTTTGTTTTTGGCAAAAAAAAATATTGATTTTCAAAGTATTTTGTTTCTGATGTACCCTGCTCCTTTCCCTGTAATAAAGTATTTTGTATGCAAATTTGTACTATTGACATGTTTGTTTTCATACTAATACTTATGAACATCCCTATCAAAAAAATGATTTCTTTCCATTTTTGGTTGTTTGTTTTTAGAAACCTAATGGGCAACCCCTTGAATTGTAACTGTCACATGTCCTGGTTACCGGAATGGCTGAACTCCCGGAATGTGGTAACTGGTGACCCCATCTGCCAATCACCGGAGAACCTTAGAGATGTCCCCCTTGAGGGCTTGCAAAAGACTGACTTCACCTGTGATGGTAAGATTTTACACTTCTTCCTATAACATGACAGTCAAGTTGCAAAGATTTAGTCTAGCAGACGTCTTTGTAAGTATGATCTTCAATGCCCGATAGGTGACAGATGGTTCCCCCTCCCCCAAATGTTCCCATACTTTAACACACTCTTTACGTCTCTACAGAAGTACCCCCTCTCCCTTAAAGACTTCTAAAGAATTCCCGAGATCCCTAAAACACAATGAAGACACAATAGGAGGTGGGGGT